>JAIFZK010000009.1:4102500-4310000 GCA_027481765.1 Tenualosa thibaudeaui | reverse complement strand
TAGAGCTCTGGTGTGTAGCCTTAGCATCTCAGAGCACTGTGAAAATCAGACGGGTACAGATGACTTGTGCTTGTATCAGCAGCTAATTCAGACACAGCAGGTATGCATGCGGTTCTCCGCAGGGAACAGGGAGAGGCAGACCCACACGAGGGGGAGGGGTGTGTGTGTGTGTGTGTGTGTTTGTGTGTGAGGGGAGTTGGAGGACAGAAGTCCCTCCTCCCTCACTGTTTACACTCACCTTTGTGTATGTCTCCCTTGAGTCACTACTTAAAACACCATGGGATTAGGACCGCTTTGCACAAAGCAAAAACAAGAAACCACATGCACAAAACTCACACACACAGACACACACGCAAACCTACCTTACCATCCTACCAGATATCATACACACAAAACACTTGTGTAAGCGTGTGTGTGTGTGTGTGTGTGTATGTGTATACAAAGACACAGACACTAGCAAGAGACAAAAAGAAGACACCCACGCAAACTCCATCAAACTGGCGGAGCAACCGCCAGAAGAAGTCTGACGCCACATTAACCATCAGAAGGTTCCATCAGCGGTGTGCGTGTGTGTGTGTGTGAACGTGTGTGTGTGTTTGTGGAGAAGAGAGCAGAGCGGAGCAGCACTGGGCTGAATCAGAGCTTAATACCCCGGCAGACTGCTCTTACACTCTTACTGTCCCTCTCTTCTCCCCTGCCTCAAACCTCTCTCTTTCTCTCTCTCTTTTCCCTCTCTTCTCTCTACTCCTTTCATCCCTCTGATCTCCACTTCTAACCATGTCTAAGGGATGAGAGGAGTGTTTAAACTCCTCAATGAGCCTTTGGGCCCCTCAACTTCTTTCTCTCTCTCTCTCGATCTGTATCTGTCTCTCTCTCTTTTCATCTTTGGATGTCTTTCTCTCGCTAATACTCCTGCAAACATCAACTTTTTCAACCGACAAAATTCCATCTTTCTCTGAGAAAGCCTTGTCATCCTTTACAGGAGGCTCGGCTAGAGGGCACTCCTCTGTTTAGATTCATCTTCTGCCTGTGTGTGTATGTGTGTGTGCATGTGTGTGTGTGTTGTGATGAGAGAGAGAGAGAGAAAGAGAAAGAGAGGCTTGTGCGGCATCAATGTGTGCCGACACATTGACCTCTATTTTAATTATTGACTCATAAATGGAAAAATCAATTGTCAAAATAAACAATCTGTGGCAGGGGCGGTGTGTATGTGGGTGTGCATGCGTGTGTGTGTCTGCAGTACAAATACTGTACTGTCAAAGCCGTGATAAATGTGACTCTGTGGCTATGAGAAATACTGCTCAGGCCAAATCTGCATTTTTTAATAGTGTTTTTAGTACCCTCTGGTTTCACATGAAAAGTGGACGTCTTTGAAAGTCCTTCTGAGAGCCTCAACAAGCTGTATTCATGAGGCAGGTAGAAGATCAGTGCTGGGCTGAGATTATAAAAATCCCTCTTTTTTCAGGAGCTGCGCTGAGATCTATTATGTTCCTTTCCTGCTTCCTGCTTTGTGGCAGTTTCTTGAAATGTGTGTGACATGACATTGAGGATGTGTGTCATATGATGAACAGCACACCATTTTCAACTCTGCCTTTAACAGAGTCCTATATGCCTATATAGCAACTTGGTTATATATATATATATATATATATATATATATATATATATATATATATATATATATATATATATATATATATATAGGCCTATATGTTGTATAAAGACTATATATGTTTGCAGAAATAGGTTTCAGCCCTTATTTCATATTATAAATGATTTGGGAGATATTCAGCTCTGCGTTAAAGGTTTCACTGACTGTAATGCATTAAGTTGGTTACTGAGTGTGGACCATGGCAAAGAAAGATTTTAGAGTGTCATGCTCTAAAACCTTTGGTGGAAACTGTTCAAGACCTGTCATTCATCTTCTGTTGTTGAAAGGTCAAATATGCACTGGTGTAATGAAACCCATTTTGAATATCCATGATTAGGGTTGCAATGTGACTCATCTTCAGAAAGCTCAATTATTTACTATTCAAGTATTTGAATGCATTAAATGCCCCCCTCTACATTTCCTTCAACAGACACACCTTGGCCTAAGCAGGAGGCACATGATACGCCTGTACAATGAGCACACTCATATCCATGATTCTACACAGCAATGCATGTATACATGTTTGTGTGTGTGTTTCCTTGGCTGTAGTTTATTCTGGGTTTGTTTAGTGCATGGCTGTATTTGAATGTGGAGTGGTCATGGATGGGGAGAGTCAGACAATGCATCTCTTGTAACCTGCGAACAATAACTGAGCTTAGCACCACAGTAAATATCACACACTCATCAGACAGCACCCACTCACTCTCACTCCCTTTCTCTCACATGCTCAAGTGCACACACACACACACACACACACACAAACACACACACAGTAGACACACGCAGTTTAAATGCATTTCTGATTCTGTTTCTGATATGTATACAGTATCATGGTCAGATTATCGTGCACACTCCCTTTACGTGTGTGTCATGGCTGAAGAACTCCGTAAGCAAAGACTCTGATGACAGACACATAAAACTGTTTCGCAGACACACACACACACACACACACACACACACACACAGACACACATTCACACATGGAGAATGAGAGAGAGGGGCTGTGTCGACAGATTCATAAAACTGTTCAGCACACACACTAAACCTGCAGAAATGCAGCGTTCACTGGCTGTAATCTGAAGCTTCCATTAACTGCACATCAGGAAACTCCCTTTCACAGGACAAACAGCGAACGAAAGAAAAGGCCACAGCCAGAGACTGAGTGCCTTTTTTCTCCAGACAAAAGTGAGAATGTGTGACTTGTTCTGCACATATTATCCACATGTAGCAGAAGCTTCAGCCTTCCTTTTTGGTAACTGTAGTGTACTTCAGTGATATATACTTAAAATTAATTACTTATGTTCTTCTCATAACAGTGGGTGTTCTTGCTGTACTGTGTGTGTATTCAGACCTAGGCTAACAACTTGTAACCGCATGCACTTAAGTGTATGTTAAGTGTACTTAACCTCTACATCATCAAAATGTGCTGGTGCCTCTTGTATCAAACGACACTTCATATAAAGTGGCACCACACTAGCAAACAACACGCACACACACACACATCAAACAATAACTGTGTACTAATTAAATGTAAAAAAAAATAAACCCTCAGATTGATTGACAGACAGACGCACATTGATTACAAACAGAACCAATGTGACCAAGTGCACACACACACACGCACACACACACACACACACTTGCTACAACTCACTGGGAATGGTTTGATGATTTGTGCTGAGCTTCTTTTGAGCAGAGCGACCCCAGTTGTGCGCAACACACACACACACACACACTCGGGTTCCTTACACACACGGCAGGGGTGAACTATCAGGTCTTTTAATGATCCCATGAGAATGGCTTCCTTCCCTCCTACACTTAAAGCACCGCTTCTTCAAAAACCCCTTTCGCTTCACCGTGAAATGTTATCAACTTCAGAACAATACCCTCCACATACACACAGAAAGTTCACCATGAAATGCTATCAACAACTGAACAATGCCACACACAACCATACACACAACCATAAGAGGGATTCCTCTTATTGTGTCGGCGTGGGCTAGGATGCTGGCGGAGAATGAGAGAACAGAGGGGATGAATAAACAAATAGATAGAAAAAAACTCCTTTATAGGGATGCACTAAAGAAGGGGTGAGGGGTCGGAGTAGATGTCACCATACCGGGGCATTAGTGCAAGAGCGACAGCAGAGAGAGGGATGAAGGGAGGAAGGGAAGGAGGGAGGGAGGGATGGAAGCCGGCTGTGCTAAGGTGGGAGCCAGGAGGCGGCCTGAAAACTAAAGGGGTCGGCGAGTGTGGTGGTGGGAGCTCATTAAAGTATTAGACTGCAGACTGGTATGCTGAACTTGGTGCTGCTTACTTGTTTTCCCTCTTTCTGTGTGTGCTTGTGCATGTGTGTATGTGTGTGCATGCTTGTGTGTATGTGTGAGTGCCCCGTGCATGTGTGTGTGTGTGTGTGTGTGTTCTTTGAAACAGTGACTGAGCTAATCTCTCCGCTGTCAGCTTCAATTACACACACTCTGATCATCACAGACGCAGACACACACACAATCAAATACAAACACACACACACACACAGCCTAACATTCGAAGACAGTCATGTGAACACACTGCTTCAACATTCAACTCGCCCAGATTGGAATGTCCCTCATATCTGCCTGTTTCCCGGGACTTGATAAAAGATAACACACGATATGCACACTAACTCTATCTCTCCTTGCTATGAATCGCTGTGATCCATCTGTGACGACAGAGATAACAAACTGAAACCATACTGGGCAATAAACACATACACAAACACACATGCACACACACACAAACACACACGCGTGCACACACACACAAACACACACACACATTAATTAAGGCTTGGGTACTCAGATCAATGACAGGCAGCTTACTAGGCCAGTAGGACAGTCGCCTGCCTGTGTCACGTCTCTCATTGACATATACTGGTCATCAAGTTGGACACTGTGACGTCCCAGAAAATACCAGTGTAGTCTTTCTTTCCATCTGTCCTGTCATCGTCCACCTCTCTCTCACACACACACACACACACACACAAACACACACACACACACACACACACACACACACACACACACACACACAGCAAACATCCACACAAGGGTGGAGACGCGATGCCTGATAACCCATATAAATCTATGCTACTCATTAACTGTCGCTGGCATGACTTGACCAGGCAAGCTCAAAGTGCCATCATATGTTTGCTTGGTCCCATCAGCCAGGGCGACGTGTGGCGATCACACACCGATGAAATCACGTTTACTCTTTGCTCTTCCTATCAGCTAGTTAAGATAGCAGCATTAACCCAACATGACATCACCTCTCCCCTAGGAAACTGGAGCCAGCATTTTTTATGAGCAATTCCTCGGCTGGCTTTCCCCAATCAAAGATTATTACAGCCGTTCAATATGTGTGCACATCGTTTATTTTTTTACAAGCGCGTTCAGTGGGACACTACATCCAAATAGCTGATGGCTGGAGGAAATGTGTTTTTCCAATGGCCTATTTCTCTTTTCCAAAGGTTCTTTGCAGGTTATCTTTTATTAGTTTTCTCTCTCTTTTTTTTTGTTCCGGAAGGTTCTAGGTCATTCCAGGATGAGAGGAAAGAATTACTCTAGGTCTTGATATCTACTCGCCCTCACTCTCAGTAAATGCTGAGGGTGCGGCTGAGTAAAGAGGAACATTAGCCATGCTAGCTCTCAACGCCCACTCAAGACCCAGTGAGGCAGAGAGACGCCTGGACAGAGAAAGACAGAGAAAGAAGGTCTCCTCTTTCTGCTTTCATGCTTTCTGAGCACAGAGCAATCTGTTGGGTTTTTTTTTCCTTTTTTTTTTTCAATTTCACTTTTTTCTCTCATGTCTTTTGGAAAAATAAAATAAAATAAAATAAAATAAAATAAAGTCTGTTCCAGTCTGTCTGTTCAACTGCATGCTCTGGCAACATTGCCTTCCATATGAGTGGGGTCTCTGGGGAAGAGAAACACAAGAGCGTGTTCTTATGAGCCAAGTGCCGAGGTGGCGTTGAGGGAACGAGGGAACGGCGCAAATGCACTCTGCACGCCAGTGTTAATTGTGGAGAGATTACCCATACTTCAGCACAAACTCACTTTAAGCACCAAGCTTACATTGCTCAGAGCTGACTCAACTACATTCAAGAGCAAGCCCTCGTCAAGACAAAGTTAAAACCCTTCTCGTTCGTACACATGCCTGGGGAGGCCGTTAGCAAAGTAAAATAATTATGCGAATACACGTGGTACATATTAACCAGTGTTATCGAAGTTCGACTGAAGAATGCAAATAATATGCTGACTAACAGATGGGGTAGGAGATAGGAGAGCCCAAGGTTACTGCATGACTGTGGTGTCTATGCTGTTCAAGTCAAGGCAAATCACTCATCTCATCTGAAGTAAAATCTAAAAATCTCATGGTTAAATATTCCTGTTCTTGCATGTGTGTGTAAGTATGTGCATGTGTGCGTGTGTTTAACACATGGGTAAATGAGTCTTGGGTTTCTCGACACACTGCCTACTTCTGCCGTAGACCTTAAGCACATCGCCTGGGATAATGAGAGACAGATTTTCAATTAGCTCTTCATTGGAACTCCCCCTGAGAAATTAAAGCTTAACAGGTTTGCTCAATATCACTCCGTCAGATTACAGTCCTGCTTCCTCCATGAAGCCTTGTGGCGGCCTAAACGCGCCTCCGACATGGGGAGACAGACTTAAGAAAGAATTCCCATGCTATTCTCTAGCAAAATACTCACGCAACTCTCTACATACATTCCCCAGCGTAAACCACAGGCTGCTTTTATAATATATTTCAGCTCGTGTAAAACAGAGTTTATGTTAGCAGATATTACACTGGCTCATTAACTTTACAAATGGCCACCTCATGATGTGTAATGATTGGGATTTTTTTACTAATGCCAATACAGATTTATTATTACAAGGATTTTATTGCTTTTATTATGAAGTCAAAATAATTTGTTCCGTGATTATGAAATATATAGCAATTATGTCTAACCACAACTTCCAGATATATTATTTCCTGAACTTTACTTTAATTCCATTCTGTCTGTTGTCAATGTTTTGTCTTTCCTAAGTCCATTTCCAAAACAGGTTTTCAGGTAGCAGTACTATTAGTACTATAGCATTATATTAGCGCACAGCACTTAACCTCAGCATCAGCACGCCCACAGAGCAATTTATATAATTATGCAATTTTAGTTGGCTTTTGTTGCCCTATAATAGAACATTAGTTTGCAGGAGATGTTTATGCATTTTAAATACAGTATCTCACAGTTTACACAAGGGCAGGGCAGTTTCATTGTGCCATTAGGCCAATGCCAATGGGGATCTATTGTTTGACATGTAGGCAAGCATGTTGAATGTTAAACCATTTCGGAATAGTATATTATGCTACATGATGAAATAAAGTGGAGTGAGGATCACCATGGAAAGCCAACTAAAAGCCTTTCAAGTATGAAAAATCCATAGTAGTGTAACTTAAAAAAGTAAGCGTACGAACTTTGCTAAGTGCGTGAGAGACAAAGGCCGAGGGAGAGACCAAGAAAGCAAGACGGACAGCCGACGGACGGATGGAGAGACAGACAGAAAAAGAGGGAGAGAGAGAGAGAGCAGGGTTGGCCGGCCACTGTGTAAGACTTACAGTGGAAAGCGGGCTAAGCCTCTTTGCTGAGTGACTTAGTGGCGCAGAGCCCCATATGTCTGCCGTGGAGTTGGACTGAGCTTTAAGCCGCTTCGAGCCCTGCACCTCGCTCACAAAATCATTACTGCCTACTGGAATGTCTGCTATGCTCACGTACTAAGCATAGAGAAAGAGAGAAGGAGAGATGGAGTGTGTCTGTATTGTTTGTGTGTGTGTGTGTGTGTGTGTGTGTGTGTGTGAAAGAGAGAGAGAGAAAATGCAAAAAAAAATCTCCCTTGTCCCAGCTTATTAAAAAAACACAGATCCAAGCACCTCACATAATGAGCTCTATACAGTCTTTAGTTTTCCATCTTTATACTGTACACAACGACATTTGCAGTCGCTGCATGTGCCGAACTGTCTGAATATTGGCTGTGTCTACAGTGAGACAGTACAACTTCCATTGCACATACAATACTCTCAAAACATAAAATGGCTGCTGCTAGCCTGCAAATAGGCCACAGTTGAGTTTCATGCAAAGTTTGTTAGTCCTTCTCTGACTGCAAGAGACTGCAAGACCTCGAGCCCTTCTTGGAAGAGCAATTGCGCACAAGCTTGTGCAGTTGTAATCAACTAAGAGCAGAATTGTTGACATTAACACTGCGCCGAAATGTTCATTTTTTCCGTAAAATATGTCTTGTTGGGGAAACTGGTAAGCATTGCCACCATTTCTGGAAACACTCAAGCTAAATAAATCCAAATAAATAACACTTGTACTCTCATATATTTTCACTGTTTTATCACAAGTTCTTTTTCTTCTAAATCGTGGATGAACAGGGTGGAAACACCTCTTTAGAGGCCTAACTGGCAGTCACTGAGACATACTTTCACACACACACACACACACACATACACACACAGTCACACAAGCAAAGCAGTCTGTGGTGGGATAAGCAAACAAACATTAACTTACTCGACAAAACAACCACCAACTGGTGTAAACCAACAGGGTCTATTTTCCCACCTGCTTTGCTTGGCAGGGCCACCAATGTATCCCTTAAGTGTGGCCCTAAAACGTGAACAAAGCCTGACAAATGTATTCATACATCCCTTAACAAAAATGTTAAAGTTTTTTGAGCCTGGCGTAGATTTAAAGCCAACGTGTATTCTAAAAGTTTCCCATCGGGAAAGATAGGAGATAGCCTAGGCGTTTTAACATTAATTTCATTTAAAGATGTTATGTTGGTTTACTTTTTTTTTTTGTTATTCGCTGCCTTATTTTTTTTACTTTTACTTTTTAAAAAAAGAATATTCTTTGTACATATCGCATTCAGTCTTCACTTGCAGTCTGCGCGCACAGGCCTATCCTGACGAAACACAATTTGGATGATTTATCGGGAAAGCATATAAACAATCATTTGCCTACGAAATGACGTGTGAAGTTTTCAGCAATAGTGCAAGATCACTATAATGATGGCAGACAGACACACAACGTAATGCAAATTAAGAGGCCTCTTAAGCATTTCTGGGTTGTGTTGATGGAAAGAGACTTAAGTATTTCTCAACTTCATACTATACTCCGTATAGAATACAGTTACAACATGTAACTTTAAAAACGGTGCATCAATATGTTAATTAAGCAATCTATCTAGGTAACTTACATAAGATTCAGCCACTTCGACAATGAGCAGAAGGGCGTGCAATCGCCAACACACTCTGATAACATACAAAAGCGCACACATATCGACCGCTCACAAGACTTCAACAATTGTTCGGAGAATCTACTTAGATCAGTGGGCCTACTTCACAGAAGAGAATTCGCAGTTGCGTGACATAGGCCTACAGGTTAACCATTGACGTTATTTAAATCCAAAATAAAAAAAACTTTGGTGTGGCTTTAATATGAGATCCGCATTACACAATAAATCATCTTAAAATATTATAACAACAGACAATAATATCTATGGCACTACATCACATTACGCGAAATAATTTGTACCGTTTAGTCTGCAGGCACTGGAGCCTCACGCAGGTTCCACTACAGTAGCAGGCCATGATATAGCTACCGTTGGCCCCCAGTTCCTGATATGCTCAAATTCGCATGGCAATTTCGTTTTAGTAAATATGGTGTTGGCCGGGCATTCCTGTGCGCCTTAAAGTTCATTCACCCAAATTACTCGAAAATGTACTTGTCCACGCACCTGTCATGAGATGTATTAATGGCAAACTAAAGTAGCTAAAATATGAATGTGATGGATGTGACGTTTCCACCAGGGAGAACGTGTGTCTGCTCGCCGCGCTCTCGTTACCCACTTCGCCTACTGGCGCGGAGCACCGCGGTTTCTCGTCACCCGGCGTTTAGTGGAGTTTCATAGCCTAAATCTCGTGCGACCCTGAGTCAGGATGGCGTCTTTTGGTGTTGCGACGTGTTTTGTTTCTAAAAAGCACATGGCAAGGCTAAATCTATATGTCGTAGTGAAACAGACTTACCTGGAATTCTGTGAGCTCCATACCACTGACTCCAGTGATTTGGCTATAGGTAAAGCACATCTGCAAAGGATGGTCAAAATCCAGAGGTAATTCTTCCAACAGCTTCTAGACCCTGCCATGTTCAAATGATTTAGTGCAGCCACGGAATTAAAGTCGCGATGGGAGCATTCAGATCAATGGCAAATCGCTGTTGTTGTCGCCCGTCTCTATCCAAAATCAACAGACGCGCATGTGGGTTATACGCGTTGACAGGTCGTCGCACAGTAGCTTGTGATTAGCATCGCTCAATGTAAACTCCGAAATCCTATTTTCTCTCGTTTGTGTCCCTCTTTGAAAATCGTCAGTTGTGCAGATGGACCACTGGTATGAGGGATTCGGCGGTTTCGCTCCGTGCGATCACGCGTCGCTACCTCCCTGTCAGGTGGCCACTTATGCGTGATGTTTTTATTTTATTCATCGATTAACAAAGTTCTCAACACTGCCCTAGGAAAGGTCACGGTGTCCGGAGGCCACAATATTGCTGAGACACTCGCGACACTCGTTAGAACCTGATGTTCTGCGCAGGAAGAGCAGCGTCTGAGCATAAGATGCAATGAGCATTGAAGAAACTAAACAGAATGAGTCTGCTGTGTTGTCCCTGTTAGAGCAAAGATACTTGTCCAGATGGTACATAAGAAAATTGAGCTCAGCGTTGTTTTTTCCTTCTAATTCTTGACCACAACCAAGCAAGATTTATCCATCTCTCCACATCAGGTCCCGAAATGCCACAAAAGTTGATAATGTTCACGTCTGTCCAAAGTACTCCATCCAATGGCTTGAAATAAATATACAAAGACTAAATTCCCTGGACCGAATATGCTACCGTAGGCTAACTGGGTAATTCCTGTGCGGATATTTTCACGCAGTCGAAATATCTCACAACACTCTCCGCATCGGGCGCTGCAGAAACCAACTCATGTTCGAAGTCCGTGTTCCGCACGTTAATCCAAATGGTTTACCAGATTTCAGCAGCATCACGGGATTGATGAAGCAGACTCTAAATCCATGGAGTGGACAACGAGAAAAGGAATACTTCTTTAAAAGTTAGATATTGTGCCACTGTCCCGCCGATCGTTTATCGATGCGTTAACGGCGGTCTCAGCTCACACGGGCTAGTCATTCGTTGACTGACATACGGTGATCCTATTCGCACACGGTGCTGTCGTGCGCAGCGCTCAGGCAAGCGAGGGACAGCCCCAGAACATGCACCAACCAATCACGACACATTTTCAAGTCTTCATCATAAAGTTGACCACTCGCCCCCAGAACGGGTTCAAACTGCCACTGAGCAAAGGGCTTGAAGGCTGCCCAGCATGTAGTCTTTGGCGTTGTGTCGGCGTGGTCTGACTGCGAAGAGTTGAGACTGAAATCACCATTAACACTGTTCCTGCTATGACAAATAATTAAATTCCTTTATATTTCACTTGTAAAATCAGCCACTCCTAAACAAGCCGGTCCGCCTGTTCCCACCTGTTACACCCGGCTTTGTTCAGTGATCTAATGACATTTGCAGACCCAAAGCAACCCGTTGTGCCACAGATTCCGTTCAGCTGGTTTCCTCGAGTTTCCTGTTTTTTTCTCTGTTATTAAAATTCAGCTGGAGTCGTGACAGTTTCGACAAACATTGCGATTTATAATGTGGTCTTATAGCCAAGGCTTACTAAATACAGTTGTGATAATATTTCTATTGAATTATATTTAGAATAGTAGCATATGGTGAGTGAAAAAAATGCATAGCCTACTCAACTTCGCTTGTCAATGAATTTCCCACAGAAAACCAGTGACCAGTACATAAATGTTGTCATTGTACTTTCCAGAAGTCAATGATGCCCTCTATCGGCAATCATGGAAAGATTATTTGTGACTTGTCTATTGCCTTTGATCCACTGAGGGATATGAAAACCACGCTGTGGCCAAGTTTAACGGAACACATAAACAGCACTTTCCCGGTGCTTTCTTAATACTGTAGGCTCGGCTATGATTTCCCCTTTTTAGGCCTAGTGCTGCAAGATGCTGAAAAAAATCTACTCCTGAAAGTAGAAATCAAAGTTTAGTCTATAAGTTTATCAACACACGGTCAGTGAGTCGGTTTTTCGGTTGCAGTAGCGCATGAATTCCTTAGGCATACACAATTAATTTACTTATTAAAATATATTGTAAGCGGTGTTAAGTGGTTATAGACAGTTCATCTGTTTTAAATTGTGACTTTGCAATGATTATGGCATTTCGACATCGGACTCACTGAATTTGTAATTCTATGTTGGTTACAGGTCAGTCAACATAGAATAGCCATAAGTAATAGGTTTACTCCAACTACAGTAATACCTATCTAAACTAATATTTTCTAGGCAATAACATCCAGCTAATCAAATATATCTGTTTCAAACAGAACATCTCCTAATGTACATTTAGCCTACATTGTTACAATTATATAAGTGGTTTGAGACTTTGGGCTTGTGGAATCGTCTCTCAACAAAACAGGTTTGATTAGTCGCGCTCGCAGGGTTTCTGACAGGTGGTGGGCCAAGCTGTCACAACAACCTTCCTACCGCTGCCTCCAACTTCTACCTTAAGCATTTGAGTTTCAGAGATGTACACGGGAATTTTCCAACTCTTACCCAGAAGAAAACATCATAACTATACCGATCATCGTCTCAAATGAGAGACTATCACACTGTTCACTTTTTCAGTGTTTTTGTAGAGCACTTGGAAGACAGGCGCACTGTGTGCTGCAGCCATTTGTTAGATTTTTTTGTTTCATTTATATAAAGAGGGTCGCGCACTTTGCATTGAAGTTCCTATTGACCTTTTCATAGCGACGTAGATCACATATGCTAGTTGCTATATTTAGTTCGTCGCCTCAACTAGAAGTTTGATTTGTGGCCTAGTTAAGAAGGAAACGCTCCGAGGCGACCCGAGTCTCCAAAGAAGAGTAAGTGGGAAGTACCAAACTATCAAGTCTACAGCAGCAACCGATAGACCAACTTAGTCCTGCAATGTGTCGTGTATTTGAAGGTACATTTTAAGTGATATGATTATTGTCAAATAACTTTGTGATTGTAGTTTTAGATTTCTTTTGGGAGAGTTTTTGATACTACATATGAATTCATTTTCTTTTGTGTTCTTTTCGAATGTCAACCATATTTCTTTCCTCAAAGTTTTGGAATTATATACTCTGGAGGAACCATATGATTTTGATTTATTTTTTAAAAAGTTTGGAAAAATTAGAAGGTTGGAGAATGCACTTAGGGGATGAATGTATTTGCAAAGGGGTATGGGTGAACTTCCCTGTGTGTATTTCTGTTTGTGTGTGTGTGTGTGTGTGTGTGTGCGCGCGTGTGTGTGTGTGCACTTCCCTCCATTTCCACCTTCACACCCTCTCCTTCCTCAAAAATGTAAGGCTAATGCAGTTTCTGGGGAGGACATAGACCTGCTCAATTATTTGTGACCTCATTAATATTTCTTGCCATCTACAAACACCTCCGAAAAATTACCCTTGCAGGGTATTGTGCATTTGTGGCTGTGTATATTATATTTATGGCTACCTTAACTTTGTTGTCTGCCTGTCTTTCAACTGCACTAAAGTTAAGGGGGATCATTATGAGGGTAATGTTTCTTTTAAAGGTTAATGATTATTTCTGTTTGTGTGCGTTACGTGCTTGGATTATTGAAATTCAATTTAACATGAAAAGAAAGAGGAAAGAGAGAATCATTTTTAGTTAAACTTTAACACAGAATTGTGAGTACACACGCATATGCATGTTTGCGCGTGCACGCACACACACACATACACACCCACACACACACACACACACACACACACACACACATACAGGAGATTGTGAGAGAGAAAATCAAATGGAGTTTAGGAGTGTGTGCCCTGGGCCTGGGTAATTATACTGGGGAAATATGTTATTAATTATTCAACTAGCTCCACCAGTGAGCTGCTCCTGTACCACACTGTGTAGAACATTTGCGTTCAAAGCTCTCTCTCTCTCTCTCTCTGTGTATGTGTGTGTGTGTGTGTGTGTTGTATGTGTGTTGTGTTCACCACTACTTTGAAAGCACCCCGGTGTGTTCCACTAATGTAGGGCTTTCAGCAAGAAGAGATGAAACAAAACCATGACAACAACATAATGAACTTGGAGCACAGATATTTGTAATGAGGTCTGTTTTCTCTCTCTCTCTCTCTCTCTCTCTCTCTCTCTCTGTGTGTGTGTGTGTGTGTGTGTGTGTGTAACTGGAGGCTGAAACACACCATGATTAAATCCACTATCTTGTGGCTCATTTTACTCCATTGAGGACTGAAGAACATGTAGCACACAGTCTCTCTCTCTCTCTCTCTCTATCACTCTCTTAAGAGGGACAGAGAAAACTGAAGACAATTAATACAGTTTAGACTTAAAAGAGTTTGGATGTTCAAGAAAACTGAAAACTGAAGAGTCTTGTTCTCTCTCGAAGTCCTCTCTTCTCCAATTCATGTCTGTGTGTGTGTATGTGTGTGTGTGTGTGTGTGTGTGTGTGGTTCCAGAACATCCGCACACAAATATACTGTAGAAAAACAACCAATACATTATTGAGCTCTCTGTGTGTCTGTGTTTGTAAGAGTTTGTTTGGTTGTGTGTTTCTCTGTGTGTGTTTGTGTGTCTTGCTGTTGATTTGGATTTTTGACATCAAGCCAAACAAGACTTTGTTGATAAAAGCAGGATATAGTGAGGGTGGAGGGCCATTGAAATCTGTTCCATGTAGACAATCTCTTAGTGGTTAAAGAGTTTATTTTTAACATCTCATTGAAACTTGTGACAGGTTACGTTCTATGAATATGTTTTGCTAAATTCATCCATGCTAATGACTGGGTTGATAATGCGTCTGTGTTAATTATAACCTTTATATTGTGTTGCTGGTTCTTTCACAGGAGTTTTTGAAGTTGTTTTGTCAAATGTTTACTTTCTCTGTTTTAACACCCACCCACACTCGAGATGTGGTTTAGTTTTAATTGAGGTAAAATTTTCGGTCCTTCTGTTCTTCTGGAATCTAGTGCCACCTTCTTTGTGTTTACACGAGTAAAAAGACAAGGTTAATGTTTGTTTGATTATTTGCTAGTTGGTTTGTTTTGTCTGCATGCTGTTCCCATTTCCCTCTGGATTTGAATTGTAAAACAAAGTAACTACCAACCTCTATAATCTAAACAACACGTTTTAGTCCCAGTTTCTTGTAAGTTTAGCTGTGAGGATATTCTTTAAAAATTCTTGAGTTTTCTGTTCCCCAGTTGTTGTTTTTTAGTTTCTAAACTCTGGTTTAATTCAGAATGGGAGACATCATCCTTGTCATGTTGGTGGATGTATGATTTGAGACCAAATGATTCCGTTATGACTGTTTGAACAATGCTTTGAATTATTGCAGTGTTCAGTTAAAAAAAAGAAAGGAAAAAAAGAAATGAATCAGCTGGGCCTGGATGCACGAGGGGTCGTGGGAGTCTGATAAGCATGAGTCAGTGATCAAGTCTCATGACTTCTACAGTCTGTGCTGACTGGCGTCTTGAGTGTTAAAAATAATTTGACAGGAAAGACTGTAATCTTTATCACAAACCACACACAGCACTAAGTCTCATTGCTGTGCCCTGTGTGTGTGTGTGTGTGTGTGTGTGTGTGTGAGAGAGAGAGAGAGACCTTTTAGCTCATTTCTGGCTCTGGGAAACAATAGCGAACCACCTCACTCTGTGATTATAGAATACCAGCATTTTTTTCCATCTTCTGTATAGGACTTGAACTCTTACCAGATCTGGCACATTATCGAGGAATTACGTCCACATCACAGCCACGTCAAGACAACGTAATAGATTCAGTGAGACGACACACCAGTTCAAAGATAAGTTCAAAGATGCAGTTTAATTAGGGTGTTTATAATGCAATGGCATGTCATTTGTTTAATTTGCTACCCTCCAATTATCGAGAAGAATTTATGGCCCACTGGGGCTGTTCTCTCAGTGTTCATCTGGGAGAGTTATAACTTATTCATTGTGCTCAATGTACAAGGAAGACATCAAAGCCGACACAGCCTTTTGTGTTACCATAGATTTATTGATTCTGTTTGATTTAGCCAAGAATGCACACGCGCACACACACACACTTCCGAGTAACTTTACTGCTGCATGGAGAGAAAAGAAGTGTGAGTGTGTGAAGGAGAGAGAGTATAAGTATGTATGGGCTCGCATGCTGTTTGCATGTGTGAGTTTCTGTGACTGCATCCGAAACAGCAGAGAAAAGCCCTGCTTTCAACCACACCAGAGTTGTTTTTGTATGTGTGTGTGTGTGTGTGTGTGTGTTTTCCTTGTGGAAGTTTCTCCTGTGAACAGAGAGAGCCCTGGCGGGGGCAGTTCAGGGTGTGGGGCTTTAGTTAGCAGGCAGGCAGGCAGGCAGGCAGGCAGGCCCTTGGAGGGGACAGAAGGGGGAGGGCAGCCCATTCATGGGATATTCATCCCCTCTCATGGTAATGGACAGATTTCACACCTCCAGCCTCCCTGGGCTCTTACCATGGGCTGCATTTTTGTGTTGTTTTGTTCCTTTTTTTTTCTCTTTCTCTTCTTTCCCGCCCGCTCTTTTTCTCACCCCTGCTCTCAAATACACCCACCCTGCACACACACACACACACACACACACACACACACACACACACACACACACACATGCATGCACATACATACACAGTCACTCACATAAATTTGTGTTCCGTTATTCCAACCTCCTTTACTCCTGAGGCATCTCTTCCTGGCCCCGCTCACGGGTGCGAGAGAAAAGCCGAGGCACCTCCGGTCACACACCTTCACACCCCAGCTTGCTCGAGCACTCAGGCCACTCTGAAGAAGGCATTACTGGCCTCCTCCACTAATGCCTTTCCCATCTCTTCACAAGTTCCACAACCTCAGCTCTCTTCTTGCTTCTTTTCCTAACCTTGTGAAAACCGAAATTCAGATTTAGTTGATTTAGTTTTTTTTGTTTCTTTTTCAGTTTTTTAGATATTATACCAACAGAGCGATAACCTGATATGAATGTGCACACGTTTATGTACAGGCACATGTATTTATGTGTGTGTGTGTGTGTGTGTGTGTGTGAGAGAGAGTCTGTGTGTGTGACCTTAGGTGAGCATATATGTGTCTGTCTGTCTGTTCATGAGTGTATGACTGTATGTGTGTGTATATGTGTGTATGTGTATGTGTGTGTGTGTGTGTGTATGTGTGTGTGTGCAACCGTGTGTATGTGTGAGTGTGTGTCTATGGGTATGTGCATATGTGTCTGTCTATCTGTCTGTTTGTGAGTGTACATGAGTGTGTGTGTGTGTGTGTGTGTGTGCAAGCGTGTGCATGTGTGTCTATGGGTGTGTGCATATGTGTCTGTCTATCTGTCTGTTTGTGAGTGTGCATGAGTGTGTGTGTGTGTGTGTGTGTGTGTGCGTATGTCCGGGAGTGAAGCCCTAAGCTAATCATCCCATTTCCATGGTGTGTGCTGGTCTCGGGAGGAGGAGTAAATGCAGTGTGAAATGGCCATGCGGAGTGTGACAGATCCGTCATTTCCAGCGGGAACACTGAGAGGAGACAGAATGGGATGGAGATTAGGCCTTTAGACTCATCCTGCAGGCGGAAGTGTGTGTTTGTGTGTGTGAGAGAGAGAGAGAGAGTGCACTTGCTCATGACCAATGACATCATAATATGTGTGAAGTTTTGTTTAGTTAGCATAATATAGTGCATATTTATTATTAAGTTTAATGTAATCATTTAATAATTTCATTAAAGCTTGGCAAATGTGGGAAGCTGAGACAGGCACTGGACATCCATGTAGGTGCTTTTATATGGTAAATTAATGAGAATGTAACAGTGTATAAGAGACATGTAATGTAATAGACACATCTATAAAGAGAATGCCAAACTATGCCGTAAAGCACATGCACACAGGGGCAGTTATGTATGGAGACATCTCTAAGCACAATTTTTGCATGTTTTATTTAAGTAAGTAAGTAAATAAATAAATAAATAGTTTTATTAATAATTTCCTTACATGTAAGCAGGCAGAGCTCCCTTGTGATTGATCCCTGGTCTCAGCCTCATGTAACCAGAGGGGCGCATTAGTGCCCAGTTGTGTGATAAAAGGGTTTGTCTGCTCTGGCTGATGAACATTTAAATAGGCCATTAGCATTAGCACAAGAATGCTCTATTGATTACATGTCAGTGAGGGATCTACGCAGCCCAGCTTGAGTAATGCATCAATGATGGACTCTCTTCTCTCCATAAGTGGGCTCTGATTGCCCTCCACCCTTCACTCACGACATTGCCAGCCAGACCTCAGAGGTATAGATTAGCACTTTACCGGCCGTTCTGTTACAGAAACATTGTGGCAGTGGCCATTTATTTATTTATTTATTTATTCATTTATTTTAATGTGTATTTATTTTTTTACGAGCTGAGAGGGGGTCCCGTACGTACAGATAGACGAGCATGATGGGAGCATCGCTGAACGATCCCCTTTTACAGGCAGCTGACTGGTGTTTTCAGTACAAACACAAACAGGCCATGTGATGAGTACTGGGGTCTGAAAGAGCTCAGCGTAAACAGGCCAGGAATGTCATCACGTCTAATGGAAAACGTGGGCTAAAAATACAGTGGCTTTTCTCCCCTCATTTATTTGAGTAATGATCATTTATTTACACTATCCCATCGCTGCTGACTTGGACTCTTTTGCATATAAACGTTGCGTTATATGCAAAACATACGGCAGGGGAATGTTATGGTGTGTTTATTTAATGTTGGTTCCTGTGTAATTTGTATGTGGTTTCACTGTTCATATATTTGTTTAATTACAGAAACAGGAGGAGGAACCAGGTTTTTCTGTCCTCATTTTTTCAATGTGGATATTAATTTTTTATTAGAGCTTGGAAATGAGTCATGTCTGGACTGGCTTGGTTTTATGGTCATCACCATGTCAGTCAGAGATAGAAACACAAATAAGCACCGATTTATAAAGGTGCAATGAATCCAGAGAGAGAGAGAGAGTGAGTGAGTGATAGAGAGAATGACAGAGAGAGTGAGTAAGTGATAGAGAGAGAGAGAGTGAGAGAGAGAGAGTGTGATAGAGAAAAACAGAGAGAGAGAGAGAGTGAGTAAACAGAGAGAGAGAGAGTGAGTGAGTGAGTAAGTGATAGAGAGAGAGAGAAAGAAAGGGGCTAAACATTAAGGGATGCATACCTTTCATTACCATTAAGCCCATTTAAAAACGGATTTGCTTTCTTTGGTCAACCACTTGGCATTCTGTTCCTGTCACTTTACATTCTCATCTATCAACCCCACTGCTGTGCCTCCTCTGGTGTGTGTGTGTGTGTGTGTGTATGTATGTGTGTGTGAGTGTATGTGTGTGTGTGTGTATGTATGTGTGTGTGTGTGTGTATGTTTGAAAAAGACACCAAGCTAGAGAGATATAGAGAAAGAGCGAGAGGGAGAGAGTGAGTGACCCCCTGCTTCTGATTGTGATGTCAGTTAAGCTTCTGACTGATCTCCATTCAGATGTTAAATGATCCTGCCCAACAGGTCGACTCTTCTCTGGGGTGCCAATGGAAACCCCTGCCCAAAAGAGCCGCTGCGAATGGAGCAGGGTTATCTTTGTTTGTGTTTGATGTCCCCAGGCCCAGCATGGGGGTGGAGGCCTGATCAATGAGCTCATTTGCATCACTGTGGGTGCTGTAAATATCAAATAATCATCTAATGTGCTGGCTTCAAAAGGCAGGCAGGGGCGTCAGCACTTCTGTGTTTTCAAAACAGAGCCATGCTTGAGTGAAAGAGTCTGTAAGACAAAACCACACAATCAAAAAGCAAGTTTTTCGCCCCTTCTTCTTCTCCTCCAGGGGTGAGGCTGACATGCCATCGATAGCTTTCTTACGTTTCTCACACTGTTACTGTCTTTGCAGACGGCCCCGCGTGCATTCCAAAACCGTTGTGTAATACTTGCATGTTAAAATTAATCCATATTTCCGCTGATACGCTTCAGTCTGACGCTGGCTGCCGTCCACGTTTGCTGTGATTAAATCCGTCGGATCAAACACGCTTGATTCAGTCACAGCTGCTAAAAGCAGAAATGCAATCCTGGCAATGAATACCACCTATTTAGAGGAAGACATTTGATTATCTAGACTTGTCAGTCTTAGATCATTTGATCGTTCTCACTTTCAGTTAATGCGTCACCACCTCCATCAGTGTGCATCAGTGGGTTTGCAGAATGAGCCGTTGTTGTGTGTGTATGCCCGCATGTGTTAGGGGAATGTGTGTATGAGTGTTTGTGTGTGTGTGTGTGTGTGTGTGTGCGTGCGTGCATGTGTAAGTGTGTGTGTGTGTGTTGAGTCAAGATTATCAATGCCAGCCTGTTGGATCCGCCTGAGTGTCATTACTGCATACATGTTGAATGGCAATCCTGTGACTAGCATTCCTGCACAAGGACAGCTTGTGTGTCTAGTTTTCCTGTATAGCTCACACTGTAATTGCCATAACAACAGGTTCTCACAGGACCAGGGCATTCGAAAATACTGTGTCGTTTACTTTCACAGATGGAAATTTACACGCTACGCATGCACAAGCAGACACATACACACACTTACACACACACACACAAACCCACAGTGCAACCACAGACAGACATGCATGCAGAAATGTGAGAAATGTACCTTTATTGAATCAAATGTTTTAGATGTGCTTTAATTATGCAGGGTCAGACTGTTCTTTCACCCTCCAGTTCCCTAGGCAGGTACTCACCATAGCTACACATTTGGCTACAATTCCTCCAATATTCCCCTCACTAGCCCTAAGGCAAAGATGACTGAATACTGACCAAGATAGAGTAACATAATATGTTACAATGGGAGCAAATGTCAATAGCTCCTGTCTGCATAAGTGGGAGTGTCAGATAACGTCACAATATAAACTTTTCAATGATCTTCTGTATCAGCAGCGTATGAGGGCTCGACTCTGGTCTGCATAAAGGCCCCGCCCCTTGTAAAAATGGAACACAGAACTTAATGAACATTTGTGCCTCTTTCTCTGCTTTTACCTTCTCTTGCTAAAGTTTCTATTCCCGCCGCTCCTGATTCCGTGCTTCCTTGTGAACACACACTTTTTCACACGTCTGTGCGGATCTTGAGTATGCAGTGAAAATGAAGTGAGGCCTTGCAGCTCCTTCTGTGCTGCTTGACTTTGTGCTTGTCTTACTTGGGTTGTCTTGATGTGTTACACATAACGTGTAAGCCTCTTTGGATAAAAGCATCTGCCGCAGAACGTAATGTAAATGTAAAAGCATCTGCCGCAGAACGTAATGTAAATGTAAATGTAAAAATCAAAAATCTAAAGGAAAAGCAAACTAAGGCTCTCTGGGTTTAAAGGGTTTTTTTCTGAGGAAGTGTCACCTAGTTGCCTTGCTCATAAATGTAAAAAATACTCTAAACTGAAGTGCCTTTGTGTATTTTTTTCTTTTTGATTTGTTTGATTCCTCTAAAACCACCTGCACTTTTAGAGGAGAGTTGAGGATCCTGGTAGAGCTTCCTGTTGTGTGTCTGTCTTCACTCATCTGCCAGAACAGCCCAAGTGTGGAGTAGGAGAGAGGGAGAGGAGGAGGAGAGAGGGAGAGGAGGAGGAGAGCAGGAGGAGTGTGGGAGCACAAAAAAAAGAGGACAGGGAAGAAGGGCGTGAAAAAAGAAGAGGAATGGTGAAGTACAGAGCGAAAGAATGAGTGTTGTGAAAGACCTATGGGAGGTTAAGTTGTTTCTGTACTCTCTCTCTCTCACACTGTCTTTTCTTTTCTCTCTCCCTCCCTCCCTCTCTCTCTCTTTCCTTCTCTCTCTCCCTCCCTCCCCCTCTCCCT
The DNA here is from genome assembly GCA_027481765.1 of Tenualosa thibaudeaui. NCBI lineage: Eukaryota > Metazoa > Chordata > Actinopteri > Clupeiformes > Clupeidae > Tenualosa > Tenualosa thibaudeaui. The sequence goes on along the minus strand of JAIFZK010000009.1, from coordinate 4,288,298 downwards.
CCTCTGTTATTCCGTTTGGTTGTAGTTGCCTGACAGCTCAAACATCCCACTGAATACAGCACTGCTCCCACAGTGACTGTTACATGAGACCCCCTTTAGAACCTCCAGACAGTTAATGGCAGAGGGGGAGGCTGTTTTGATTTAATGATACTCTTATTGTTCTCCTAAAAGACATCGAAACAGCATGATGGGACAGTGGAGGACCTGAGAACGTTGTCATGGTTTATTCAGAATCGTGTTTTTCTTTCTTTCAGTTAAGCAAATAAGGAAGAATGCATTAACACACTGAACATGTGGAAATATTTTTGTCTGCCTGGTTCTCTCTCTTTCTCTCTCTCTCTCTCTTTCTCTCAATTCTCTGTTGCTTTTGCAAAACAGAGACACAGTGATACACACCCATTCACATGCAAGTACAAATGCAAAGAGACAGACACACATGCGAGCACACACACACACACACACACACACTCACACACACACACACACACACTCACACACACACACACACACACACAGTCTCTGTTTATGTTTCAGTTCAAGCCTCTGGCTGTGGAGTCTCAGATGCAATCAAAGGCAGTTGAGGGGTAAGAATACATGGTGTGTGTACTCCCAAAAGAGACAAAGGAATTACAAATATTTGAGTGAAGGACCTGTTTGTTTGTTTGTGTTTGTGTGTGTGTGTGGGTGTGTATGTGTTTGTGTGTATATCTCAATACCAGTGATTATCGAGGTATGGAAATTCAGGTCAGAACTGTGCTTTTGACTTTTTCGTTATTTTTTATTTATAAAGTAAATAAGTGATGGCATAGTGCTTAAAGAACCTGGCTAGCACGAGGGTTCGAATCCCGGCTGCCACGGTTGTGTCCTTGAGCAAAGCACTTCACCCTTGGTTGCTCTAGGGGAGACTGGCCCTGATGTAATTGATAGTAGACAAATGTAAGTTGCTTTGGATAAAAGCATCTGCTAAATGCATAAAAATGTTATAAAATGGTAAGGGAAAAGTGATATCCATGCTCTGTGTGACAATTCATTTCTAAACACTAAAACATGTCATGAGAACCTCTATGTGTATTTACAGTAAACTAATGTCAGAATTACTTGGGATCTCATTACAGTTAATGCTCAGTTTGAATGACCACTACTTTCCAAACACATACACACACACACACACACGCACATCCATTAGTCTTAGAGGAAGGCTAGCGAAAAATCTGAGCTGGAAGTGTCTCAAAGGAGTGAAGTGTGTGTGTGTGTGTGTGTGTGTGTGTGTGTGTGTGTGTGTGTGTGTGTGTGTGTGAGTGTGTGTGTGTGTGTGGGCAGGTGTTTGTAACCAGACCTCCGTGACTGTCCTGCTTTTTCAGCAGCTGTCACTCAAAGCTGACCTCTTCAGTAACATGAGCCTGGGCCCTCAGAGAGTCCAAACGCCAAGGTCCAACCAGACAACAACACCACAGACCCCTGGCCCGCGAGAACGCACTGACATACCTCACTCACCACGCAATCACACACACACAGACACACACACACAGACACACACACAGACACACACACACACAGCCCTCTCTCTCCATTTCTCTCTCTCTCTCTCTTTCTTTGTCTCTCTGTTCCATGTGCTTGCTTCTCACCCACTTCATTCTTGAACTCACAGAAACACCCTCATGGTTTGTCAACATGCAAATGCACACAGGCCTACTGTGAACGCTCTCAGCAACAGTAGAATATATGTCAGAAACATATCTAGTTATTTTCTCTATATTTTTTTCATCAGCTTGCATGTGTATCTTGAGTTCATCATCGTGTGTTTGCGAGTGTGCATTTGTGTGTGATATGGGCAGGGGCATGGAGAGGTTGTTGTTGTTGTTGTGTGTGTGTGTGTGTGTGTGTGTGTGTGTGTTTGTGTGTGTTCATGTGTCACTTTTGTTGCTGTGAGGCCTATGGGAAGCCTGCTGAAGACGCTCCAGTGATGGGAGTGGATGGAGGACAGTGGAGTGCTGCTCAGGGACGCGTCTCACCCTCAAGCACACATGCGGGAGAGAAACACTGGTTCACGGCACAGGAGCAACAGAGCATCTTGTGTGTGTGTGTGTGTGTGTGTGTGTGTGTGTGTGTGTGTGTGTGTGACAGGGTGTTTATGACATTGTTCATTAGTCTGTTCATCAACCCGTGTCTAAATTTGACCATCCTAAGGTTTGTGAACAAGGCAGTGCCCACGCGCGCTGACACAGATTCACAGCTACACACACACACACACACACAAACGCATGCGAACACACGCACACAAACACACAGCCACCGACATCATCTTGCATACACACACATACACATGCACACACACACACAGTCACAGACATGGACACACACACACACACACACACACACACAGCGTAAGCTTAATTGGATCACATCACTGCTTGTTGTTTGCTGCAGGGGAGTGTGGGAACAGGAAAAGGGGCGTCACAGTTCCCTCGTGAACTTTCACTCCAATATGTTTCTACGGTGATGAAAAAACACACTGTATATCACATCAGCTTACCATACAAAAATTAAAAATCCCTCAAAAAATATAATCTTTTTGAACCACACCTAACATAGCAATTACAGTAGGCTTATTGTTCTTTGATTACCTCTCTGGAATTACAAATGGACACCAAAATGAAAGACAAATAACTTTGGCGGAGGACAAATGCGAGCGATAGATAAAAGATAGTGTCTTTACCGGGCTTATGTGAGGCTGAGCATTGCAAGCCTGGGAAAGAACGTGCCTCTTTTTATTTAGCTTGTGGCTCACTCCAGCTAATTAGCTAAGGTTAGTTACTGGTGAGAAATCAAAGTCCAGATAATAGAGTGCTTTGGTCATGCTCAGTGAGTAGCGTGTGTGTGTGTGTTTGAGAGAGAGAGAGAGTGAATGCATGCATGAGCATCTGTGTATGGGTTTTCAGAGAGTGTATCCAACTGTGTGTGTATGTGTGTGTGTATGTATGTGTGAGTGTATGCATGTGTGTAACAGCGGGACAGATGTCTCTGAGCCTACTGACTGGAACGACCTCCCCCACCTCCTCCTGCCTCCCTCCCCTCCCTATCAAAGCCTTGGGAGTGCCTGTGGAGCAATCAATCATTCTGAGTGACAGGGGGCTGGGCCTGTCATTGTGAGAGCATGTTAAATCAGTGTTAAGACATGGACGCAACATTCTACTGATAAAGACTTCATTATCTCCATCTGACTGGCCCGTTCCTATGTTATTTACTCCCAACATACTCTCTGAGACACACACACACATTCACGCACACACACACACACACACACTCACACTCAGGAACACGCCCCTAACAATTACTTAACGCTGCTGCTGTTCTGTATCTGGAGGGTATGAACAGCCAGTCTGTCACCCTTACATTCTGTCTCCCTCCCTCTCTATCTCTATCCCTCTCTCCCTCTTTCCTTTTGTTACTCAGAGAAGCTGTCTTTTACAATGATTTATGACTTTACTATGTGCGCTTGCTGTTGCTTTGTTCTATCTCTCGCTCTCGCTCTCCGGTACTGTCTGTGACTCTGCTTTTGTAATTATCACCCTTGTTCACTCTCCGACTGCCATCAAAATATCAGGGTGTTACACTCAGCCCCTGAAATTCCAGCAGCTTCAGATTTGACTGGGATTTCTCAAATAATTGCTAGGTGTACCAGACACAGTGAGAGAGCAAGAGAGAGCTAGAGAGAGAGAGATAGATAGATAGAGAGAGAGAGAGATGTGAGATGTTTGACTTGCTTTGAACTGTACCCTGTCTGTGTGTCTCTGGTCGAGTATGCCAGAGTCTGACTGAACAGCTCATGTTCTCCTGCCCAATTAGTTTGGAAAACATCCTGGGAGAAACGCAGAGATCAGTGATCTGTGAGGACACTTTTTTTCCTCTCTCCTCCGCCCTTCCAGCAAATTTTTGCATTTGAAAAGCAGTCAGACTGGCACACGCGAGTGGGATAGATTTTGAAGTACAAGCAGAAGACTGTTCAGACCCAGGTGGCAGTAAAGGCTATGTCATATTTACAAGCTTTCATTCTGAAGGCCTGTCAAATGGTGCTGATTAAGTCTACCTGGGAAAGTCGCTGAAGCTGTCAAGGTTGGCAGTGAAAACTCATTAAAAGTGACGATGAAAATGCGATGACTTTTCATAGTTTTCTCCATGTATCCAATGTGTGGTATGGTGTGAGAGTTTGTGCTGGTGCATGCGTGGGAACCAAATATGCCAGTGTTAGCATTTTCACTTACTAGCGCTAAGTAGCACAAAGATTGCCAAAATAAGATGCAGTCAGAATGGTGTCTGGCAACAACCTGATAAGTAAACAGTCTAATTGTGGAGTATAAATTCAGGTATTTCAGTTGCTGACAAACCTCAGTGAAGGCTTTTCTTATGCAGCATGTTTGCCAAAAATAATCAGCCTTTCATTACGCCTCAATCAACCACTAATAATCATCTGTTTCACGAGCGTTGAAACGTGAAGTTTTAACTTGGTTAGCACAATCACAAGACCCTGCCTGCCCTTACTGCCTCCCCCAGAATAAACAAACATGCTTTGATTAGAGGAGTCACAGAGGGGCCGGAGTCACCAATCAGAGGGTTAGTCAAACAGAGCTGCATAGGGCATCAGTGTCAACTAGGTTTCACTCCTACCTACATGCTGGGCTCAGAGTAAATGAAACCAACAACTGGACGCATGTCGCAATGTTATGTTGCTAGTGGTAATGGTGGAGGTAGTGCTAACTGCTGGGAAAGGTATTTACAGGTGTGCGTAGCTCTTCCTACTCTTTTTAGTCACGCAATTTGAGATTTGGTAAAAATGTCTGTTCAGACACGACTTGGCCCAGTGCACTGAACACTTAATCCAAAGTCAAGACTAATGTTAAAGCTGGAAACACAGCAATGAGGGAGTGTGGTGGTCCCTGTCCTTTGTATCATATTTAAAGACCGTACAAAGATATTTTATATGTAAAAATGATTGGTCAATAAAATATTGCTATAGATATGAAATCCTGCAGTATTTGAAACTATGTTGTAATCTTTACCACAGTTCTGGAGAGGTTACAGCCTTTTTCTCTTGCTCTCTCTCTCTGTCTCTCTTTCTCTCTCCTGCTCCATCTCCCACCCTCTCTATCTATCTCTCCTGTCCAGACTCCTGTGTTAACACTCTGTTTATGACTCATCATCCCAGAAGCACCTCAGGTTACTCTAAGAACTGTCTTGTTATCATATGATTTCTGACGTGAGATTAACCTCTGGGAGGCCAAGGGGATGCAGACCTTGAGCAGGAAATCTCCATCGGTGTGTGTGTGTATGTGTGTTTGTGTGTGCATGTGTGTCTGTGTGTGTGTGTGTCTGCGTGTGTGTGTGTGTGTGTGTGCGTGTGTGTAAAGGTGTGTTTGTAAATACATCAGCAGAAAGCAAGGCCAGCATGAGCAATGAAGTGGGATTGAGGGATGATGAAGAGGCAAGAGGGAGGAGGAGGAGAAAGATGATGATGAGGAGGAGGTGAAGGAGATAACTGAGCTATAGGGAGGACTGGGAGCTGCAGTCACCCAGAGAACAAAGGTCACTATGCCATGCACTCACACTGACCTCAAGATACTGCACTCAACCATAAAAACACACACACATGCAAACACACACATAGAAAGACACTTGCACAGACAAACTTAGACTTCATTCTATGTGGCGCAAAAGAAAACTGTTGTGAGCTGTGTGAGCTGTTATTTATTTTTCTTTGAGCTCTCTGTCACACCACTGAATCTCCTATAATTTGCTTTGGTAAGCAGAAAGTCCCCTAACAACAAAATGGAGATTGAAATGTCCCTGAGTTCTCCTTTAAGATGCACAAATATCATAGCATTATACTGGCTTGATTGTTGATTGTTATTTGTTATTTTTTGACCATTTCCAGTGCTGCTCTCCCTGTGGTTGACATGCCCATCGTTAGCAGCCAAGCTCTATATATGTATAACATTCTCCAGAGTACAGAATGGAGAGGTGAAACACACTGTTGCTTTGTGTGTCTCTCTCACATAGACACACATGGGAAACTCACACACACCCACACACATAGCCACACCGACACTCAACACAGTCACACATACACACACACACACTGACACAGTCACAGTCACACATACCCACACACACCGACACAGTCACACATACACACACACACACAGACACCAGTTCATCATTCAGCCTTTTAGATGTGTGCAGGTCTGTCTGTTGCTCTCATTGTGAAGGGTGGCCTGAAAAGAGGTGGAGAAAAGAGAGGAGAAGATTAGCTGCCCAAGAGTTCAGCACTTAATCTCCTTTAATTAGACTCCATTTGTTTAAAGAGGTGACTGACAGGTCCTCCTCTCTCTCCCGTTCCCCCTCTCTGGCCTTTGCTATTGCGCTCTCTCTTTCTGTCTCTTCACAGGGGCTCTCTCTTTCTCTCTCTCTCTCACACACACACACACACACACACACACACACACACACACACAACACACCCACACTCAATCACATGCAGCCACATTGAATGTGTGAATCTGAGTACTGTTAATTAAGGACTGACCCCCCCACCACACACACACACACACACACACACACACAGACACACACTTTCCTACCCCCTCACCCATATGAATGTGACAGTACTACGACAGGCTTTAATGAATATCCCCAGTCAAGAGCTGAACTTGTTAACAGTGTTCTCGTGACCTGACAGGGAGACTAATGGGAACAAACCTGACAGTGTGTGTGTGTGTGTGTGTGTATGTGTATGAGGTAGAGAGAAAAAGAGGTGTGTGTGTGTGTGTGTGTGTGTGTGTGTGTGTGTAATAGAGTTCATGGTGTGGCTTCCTGCTTTTGTAGTCTTTGAGCGAAGGTCTGAAGGCTCTTAACCCCAATCACTCCTAAGTTGACTTTAGCCAGAGGAAGTGGAGTCCTCTCTAGTCTAGGCACAATATGCTCCCACACCTCCCCTAAGGTTATGTACTAAGTGTGCCTTGCCATATGCACTGGGCTTCCTAATGGCAGGATGGGAGAGAAGGCAAAAGTGATGAAAAGATGAAAGTAAGTGTGTGTGTGTAAGAGAGAGAGAGAGAGAGAGAGAGAGAGAGACTATATTGCTATTAACAGCTTGTGTTCTTTTCCATTACGTCAAAAGAGGGATGGTACTGCATCCGTTCTTAAAATTATATATGTGCATGAGGTCAGATTATGGAGACTGACAAGTTCAAATGAGCAATAAGCCGCAGTGTGTGTGTGCGAGTGTGTGTGTGTGTGTGTGTGTGTGTGTGAGTGTATGCATCTGTGTGCGCATGCACATACTGATCTGTGTGATGGTGATGACAAGAGTGCCAGATTTGTAGGAATAAAAATCTTTATCTTCGATTGATTTCCTTTTTGTTTTAAAGCCCTGACAGTGAAGCTCTCCATCTCTCCCCCTGGCCTCCATTTCAGAGAGTGTTATTTTAAGAGCTCATTTGTCAAACTCTGAGATCTTCAGTTCTAACTTCCACCTGGCGGGTGATTTATAGTTCAAGAAATCTCTGTTCTGTACACACGCACACACACACGGATGTCAACTGCTCGACTACTCGAAGTCAAATTCATACAGTCATACATTATATCATTTAATGTTTCACAGTCCAACAAGTGTATTCCATGCAAATCTGTCAGAGGTGGAGAGGTTTATTCAAATATTCATCTACGGCATGTTTTAGCTTTTCACTTTGTGGATTGGTGGTTTGTAAAATTACGTGCGTGTGTGTGTGTGTGTGTGTCTGTGTGTGTGCATGTGTGTGGTGTAACAGCCTCCCAATCTTTGGATCTGAAATACTCCACCTATATTAAAATAGAAATCTGGTGTGAATAAATCCATTGCCCTGTTGTTTGAGGTCACAAGGTCAAGTGCTATCAGTAAGAAAAAGACAGAAAATACGATATAACACATGAATTGTTAACAATGCGAACTGTTTGCTTTTTGGCCTACGTTGTATCAACATTCTTCTACTGGTTCTTTTTACTAGACAGCACGTTGTGACCTCGAACAACTGGGCTATTGATTGATTCACATCAAATTTACCCTCTGTCTGTCTTCCATGTGCAGTCACACTTCCTTCAGCCCCCACACATGAGGGTGGGCTGTGCACACTGGGTGCACACTGTATTTGTGTATATGTGTGTATATGTGTGTGTGTATGTGTGTGTGTGTATTTGTGTATATGTGTGTGTTTCCAGGTTTGCGTGTCTCAGGTTTGTTGGTGTAAACAGCCTGAGAGCTGCTGGTTTGTGTACATGTGGGCTTTTGCTGCGTTCGATTTGTTGTTTGTGTCTGTCTGTCTCACACAGGGAGTGGCCAGCCACTGCTGATGTCTGTCTGGGGTTCACCTGCCACCAACAGCCCAGCCTCAGTGAGGGGCCTGAAGGAAGTCTGACTGCACACGGAAGACACACACACACACACACACACTCGCACACACACACAGAAAGACATACAAATTCACACACAGAAATACATAGACATAGGCACACATACAAAGAAACACACACACTCACACACACACGCCTAACCTAAGGATTTGTTTAGGCTTATCTATAATCCTTCAGTTAAACCAGGGGATACTTTGTTCACAAAACATTGTCAGATATGCAAACATGGTAAAAGCTGATAAATCCTCCAGGTGCTCATTTCTTTTACCACAATACAAAATGCTTCAGAATTACAAATCCTGTAAGAGTAAATACTGAAACAGAATAGGTTAAAATATGTTGGTATATTTTTGTACCTGTTACACAAATCTTTTAAATCTATTTAGGCATAAGTAACCACATATCATGTCAGCACAATAATAGCAAAACATGAGTTTACCGTTCAATGTTCTGCACCAGAAATTAAATTCACCTTCTCAGAATTGAAATTACACAGTATGACTCTGTGTGTGTGTGTGGGGGGGGGGGATTACACCATTTAACGGTTCTAATGCTTCAACCATCACAAGCTCCCAATGTGTGAAAACATCAGTGAGTAACCGGAAGACTTGTTTACTGACGTTGATAAACAGATGGAACATTGAGCAACACAAACATCTGTCGTCATGGTAAACATGGAGGAGCCCCTAAACACATAATGCCTGCTGAGACTGTGGTGACTTGGTCCTGAAAACAATTTACTCTGACAAAGTGCCTGGCTTAAAGCTGTTAAGTTTTTTTTTTTTTTAACTTTCATTTTTGCCTTCCTTGTTCATTTCTGCGTGCATTATGCACAACAAATAAGGTTTAAATACATTAATTTATAACCATCTGCATTTGAAAACTGTACACTTCCATTCGTATAACATAGAAAATATTTTTACCTGTATGTAGCCTATATGAATGTGTACACACACACACACACACATACATCTCAACTGAAGGACAGGCAACATTCAAATATGTCGCACCTGCACCTGTCACTAAAGAGAGCTGCAGTGGCACGGCAAGGGTCTCACCTGTCCTTGCTCTCTCTCACTACATCATACTCACACGCACACACACACACACACACACACACACACACACACACATTCTGTCTCTCACATGCAGAGAGACAGACATACACATACACACAAGCACTTCAGTGCTCATGCACACACACACACACACACACACACACACACACACACACACACACAGATACACACACAGATGCATATGCTATTTCCCCCCAAAGAAAGTGATACCCCATTTCTCCTGTTTCCACACAGGCGTAAATTACATGCTTATATACAGTGTGAGTACAGGTGTGAAATGACTACACACAAAGGACTGCTGTGTTAAAAGCCTCCCGCTAGCTTCTAGCCCCCCAAAAAAACATGTCAGTGTGTGCCACCAGCCCACACACACACACACACACACACACACACACACTCTCTCTCTCTCTCATTTTCACACCCCAACTCCCCAATGTTCATACATGCAAGTCATAGCTAGACACACTCAGGCACACAAAGGCTTCACACACAAAGAGTGAGATGACCATACATGTACACAAACATGAATATTAACAAACTGAGATTCTCTCTGTGTGTGTGTGTGTGTGTGTGTATTTGTGTACATGACAGAGTGTGTGAGTACCCATGTGTATATGTACATGAGAGAGTGTGTGAGTATTAATAAGTGTGTGTGTGTGTGTATATGACAGAGTGTGTGAGTATTAATATGTGTGTGTGTGTTTGTGTGTACATAAGAGTGTGCAGAGTGTGCGAGTGTCTGTGTGTATGTGAGAGAGAGATGTGGCCCCATACATGTCCACAGTCTCCCATTAACAACTCATGCTAATTTATCTGACTGTTCCTTTTGTTCAGCAGGCCTACAGTGTGTCGCCAGCTGCGCCTCCAGGAGACACACACCCCTGCCTTCGCTTCCACACTTTAACACGCAGACAAAGCCGCTGACAATCAAACGGCATGCCCCGCTGTCCGAGGACTTCCTCTTCCGCTGAGGGGGCGGGAGCCTCCAGGAGAGGCTTTTCATCCACGGGCGTCTTCCTGTTATTGGTTGGTTTTGGCAGACAAGCACAGGGAGCCGATCCACCGCTCTTTGTTCGGCGAGGAAAAAGCTCCACAGGAAGACCACCTGGAATGCCCATCACTGGCTTCCACAGAGGAGGAGGAGAGGAGAGGAGGATAGGTTGAGGAGGTGAAGAGAGGATGATGAAGAAGAGGAGGAGGATGAAGAAGAGGACAATGGCACCGGAGAAATGTTCATATCCACACATTGATTATGAATGAATCTCAAATTGCGGGGTGGGTAACTGAATACCCAATCTGTTGCATCTCTCTAAAAATGGCTTGGAAATGAAAAGAGTTTCTAATCATCACACAACTTGTGGTAGAAGTCACAGTCAAAAGACACAAATTAAGATAAACACAGGTGACTGAAAGCGAGACACCCAAACAGATGACGTCAGCTAATGAAAAGGTTTAAAATAAAAACTTCTGTTTTAAAATCTTCGGTCATTCACTGGTTTGTGGAGCTGATTGCTTTGGAAGATTAAGCAGGAAGAGCTACCATGAGGCAGATGTGGAGAAAATGACATCTGAATAGATACAAAGTTTCAAATAATTGTGAACAAAGGACCATTCTTTTTTTTCCCTTTCTCACAATTCTCATGATTTGGACGCTTTCATGGAATATGATGCAAGATGCTTGCCAGTATTGTTTGCCTGTCTCAGTGTGACTAACGACTGTAACCACAGGAGCTAGCTTTGTCAGTGGTCAACTGTCTAAACAAAAAGAAAAAAAGTTGCCTGGTGGTCTTTTTTGTCTGTTGTCCAAGGTAGAGGGATGAATGCAGAAAAAAAGAAACAAATTACCTACCTTCCTCTGCAGAGCTCTTCCTATAAAAAAAAACACACACACAGGCACACACAATTGCAAAAAAAAAAAAAAAAAACAACCAAAAGAAAAATAACATGCAGCCTCACAACCTAAAATAATCTTTTTAGCTTTTAAAAATATGCAGAACACACAACGTGCACATGTGTTCCTTCTGAGATCCTGGAGGAAGGCGGGCCCTCTTAGCTGCTGTCCAATAGAACGTCTGAGCGTGTTTAATGGAAGAGGACACATTGTTGTGAAGTGAGTCAGAAAGCTTTATGTGTTCCTGGTATCAGAGGCAGAAACAGTCTCGGAGATTTACACCTCATAATAGACGGAGGGCCTGAAGGCCCGGCAGGTTCTCTTTTTTTCCCTCTTCTTTTTATTTTTTTTTTCTTTTCGGAGAGGCTTCAGACTCTATTAAAACCAAATGGAGAGAAATCCGTCGCTGTTTCGCGTCTCGCGAATGAGTGAATGCACACATCTGCCTCCCATCAACAACCTGTAGAGAGGCAAACACTCTATTCAAACATCAGACAGGGAGGAGAAGGGAAAGGAGGAGAGAGGAGAGGGAAGGGGAGGAGGGGTGGGGGTGGGGGTGGGGGTGGGAGTAGTAGTGTGGTGCTGCCCAGTTTTACTAGGTCTTCAACTCACTAGGTCTCTCGCGTTCTTACACAGTCAGTGACACACACACACACACTCACATGGATGCATGCAGACTCACAAACACATATGCAAATACAGACATGTCCATAGTATTGGTACACACTTACACACTTGCATGCAACACACACACACAGACATATGTATGGATGCAGACTGACAAACACATATGCAAATACAGACATGTTCATAAGATTGGTACACACTCACCCAAGTGCATGTACACACATACACACACACACAAACACACACACACACACACACAAACACACACACAGAGACATATGTATGCATGCAGACTGACAAACACATATGCAAATACAGACATGTTCATAAGATTGGTACACACTCACACAAGTGCATGTACACACATACACATACATACACACACACACACAAACACACACACACAGAGACATATATATGCATGCAGACTCACAAACACATATGCAAATACAGACAGGTTCATAAGTACACACTCACACAAGTGCATGTACACACATACACATACATACACACACACACACACACAAACACACACACACAGAGACATATATATGCATGCAGACTCACAAAACATATGCAAATACAGACAGGTTCATAAGTACACACTCACACAAGTGCATGTACACACATACACACACAGAAGGAAATGCATTCTCCTGCAGTAGCATGTCAGTGAGACGCTGACATGCATCTCCCCCAGCTGAAAGTCCTCACACTTAAGCGAGAGACATATGCTTTTGGAAATGAGAGCAACATTTATTATTGTCCATTATTATGGTCAAGCCAACAACCATTAAACCGAGCTGTCCTTTATCTGACCACATCTCTCTCTCTCCTTCTCTCTTGCTCTCATCATTTCTATCTCTCTTGCTCTCATCATTTCTATCTCTCTCGCTCTCATTATTTCCATCTCTCTCTCTCTCTCTCTGTATCTCTGTCTCCCTCCCTCTTTCTCCCAGTTCATCAGGCTAGCATGGTCTGCGTGCAGTGCAGGAGGTGAGCAGGCATGATTTATACGTAAACGCAGAGATCGTAATGAAAACTTGGCCAGCGATGAAAGACACTCCTGGCATGAGGCTCAGACCACTGCACAAAGATATCAAAACGGAGAATCGGAGAGCTACATTTTTTATTGTTTTTTTGCAGCCTCCTAAATCAAACAAGGAAGTCTGCACTACCAATACATTTTCTGCCGGTGAGTGGGGCGTTTCATCAACTCCCCATATCCACTGTGTGACATTTAAGTATTAATCAATGTTGTCTCAGCTCTTCTGCACCTCTTTCTTTACTGTGGGAGGAGGAGGAGGAGAGAGAGAGAGAGAGAGAGAGAGAGACTCGACAAATGGCTTATCGTGAACACAATCAACAGCTATATCCTCCAGGTGGGATGTAGGCAGAATGGCCGGGGCTGAGGGAAGCAGAGATGGGAGCTAAGGTCTGCAGCTGCGCCGCCATATCATCCAATTATGGGAATATCCCCAAAGCACACAATGCTTCCAGCAGCTTCTATAGCAACTGCATTCCAAGGCCATAACAGTAATATTGAGTGCATTGCACCTAGGACTGGGATACATTACACAAAGCCCCAGAGAGGTGTAATCAGTCACACACACACACATACGTACACGCAAACACACACACATAAGCACAGACACACATACACACACACGCACACATACGCCTGCACACAGAAAGGCGTAAATGCACACCTCATATACAAGCATATATGTTCACTTGTACAGCCATACACATCCAAATGTTCACATTTGAGCTGTACATACACACACACACACACACACACACACACACACACACACACACACGCAGGTTGTTAGAAAAGCACATACACACACAGAGACGTACACACCATACCTTCTCCACCCACCCACGCACACACATAAACCACCCCAGCATACATGCACACACCGGTCACAACCCTACACCTCATTTTGTGTCTTTTGCTTTGTGTCAGTAAGCAGCCAGCTCTCGTCTCTCTGGGCTCCAGTTGAACTTCTCTTCAGGTCATCATCCCTCTGTTTCAACTGCCAAGAATGTCATAGGACATTTTTTTTTCCTTTTTTTCTCTCTTCCCTCCATCTCTCTCACTTTCCGCTTTCTTTTCATACAGCCTGTGGGTAAATCTGTCCATCTTGCGCCTTGTCACTGTTCACTGTCTCGATGTGCAGTCTGACAAATAAATAAATAATAAATAAAAATACTGGCAGAAAAAAAATTAAATAAGGTGGATTTGGGGTGACAGTTGAGAACGGACAGAGGAATGTCTGGTGTCTGTCTCGCTCTCTTCCTCTGTCACTCTGAGCTGACTGAGTGACTGAGCTCCCCCTTGTCCAGGGTGCCTCAGGAAGCTGCCCACTCCCCATTCCTTTCTTTACCTCTCTCGCTCTATCTCTCTTGTTCTCTCTCTCTTTTCCTTTCTGTCTCTATCTCTCTCGTTCTCTCTCTCTTCCTTTGTATGTGTGTGTGTTTGCATCTGTGTGACCAATTTCATTGGAACTGTGCATGAATAAATCAAATTACTGAATGAATCCCTTCTCTCTCTCTCTCTTTTTCTCTCACTCTCACACACACACACACACACACACTTTCTCTCTCATACTCTGTCACTATCTAATTACATTAAGCGTCTCCACACAGCGTACACTTCACATTTACTCATTTTGACAGACTCCTTTATGAAAAGAAATACTCGACCATTTCTCTTCTCACGGCAGCTCTTTGCCAGCTCCTGAGTCCGCCAGGCCAGAGGCTCCTGATAGCCCAGCAGAGAGAGGTCTATAGGCCAGTCTCAGCAGCACCACCAACACAGCAGCATCTGCCACCTGACAGGGAGCCATGGCCACAGCCACTGCCCTGAGCTCAGAGTGATATTTATGAGCAGGGGGGAAGAAGGTGTCGATGAAGTGTTCCTCAGCAGGAGCTGCCAAAGGGGGGAGAAACTCTGCCTGTCTGAAAAAAAAGATAAAGATGGGTAATGTAGTCTTTCGTTCACCCCCTCTGTCTCGCTCTCTCTCTTTCATGACTCTATTAGTCTTGTCTGGTTGGGAGGCAGAGGTGCTAATTATTCCGCCTCACCCTGAAGTTTCGTCTTCAAGTGCGCCACTGAATGGCCCTGACGAGCTCCCAAAAACCGTTGCCATGACGACGGTTTTGCGAGACCTGTAGTGCCGTGTCGAAGGGGGCATCTGGCTCCACATCTAAGAGTAACGAAAGAGAGAGAGAGAAGGGGGAGAAAAAACAAAAAAGAAAAGACAGAGAGAGAGAGAATTAAAGTAGAATTGATTTGTGGAAATGCCTAATGGAGTTGTCATAATCTGCTGTTTCATCCATTCAACACTGGTTTAACTCCTCCGAGGTTAACGAGCACTTATCCGTTGAAATACGGTACAAACATGTCAGGAACCCCTCTCTTCACCTAATGCACCACAGCTTCCTTTGAAGAAGCTAACGTAAAGCTCTATAGCATTCTGAACTCATCAGTGTTACACATGCTGTAGGTTTTGCACTCAAGCAGAGAGACAAATGACCTTTTATATGGTCAAACATTTATACTAAAACATGCAATGTATCATTCAGTTGTGACTTCCTCTCTTGGTATATCATCAACTTAAAGTTATGTTTAATACAGTTTATCTGAACATTTCTTTTTATGCTCCTTTCCTGAATTTGTTGACATGACGGCTGATATTTAGTGGTCACCCCGATGACCCACTTTTTTCGCTCCCAGCCCAACCCAACCCTCTTCTCCCGCCATTCCCCATGTTTGATGTCCCATCCCCACTGAAGTCGGACACAGAGAATCGGAATGGACGTTGCCAAATCCTGTCTGCGTGATTGACGGCTCGATTTTCCATCCTGTTCCACAGGGCGGTGGCAGAGCCCCTGCAGTAAATTCAAAGACAAGTTGCCAAATGAGAGCTGACTGCAGGATAAGACCCCTCATTATTTAATAAAGATTTATGGGTCATTTTATTTGGGGCTTGGCAGCTGGGAAAACTACATTGTGTCCTCTCCGACGCACCCCTCCCCCCCACCACACACACACAAACACACCCCCGTATCTAATTGTGCATTTCTACTGGTGGCTAATGTTATTTGGGGAGGTGAGTGTGAAGTGAGAGGGACCTGGGCTATGTGCCTGCCAGAGGGAGAGAAGGCTGAGTGTTGGGAGACTAGTGACTGTTGGGAGATTAGTGTTTGAGATCCAGTTTAATTCAGTTTGAGGAATTCAATTCCGTCTGATGATACGGCACACCATAGTCAGGCAACACCTCACAGGAGGACCTGTGTGAGTGACACGGTAAACAAATTAGAGTTTAGAGGGTGTGTGTGTGTGTGTGTGTGTGTGTGTGTGTGTGTGAGAGGGGGGATGTAGGGTTTTGCTGACCCCTTGAAAGAGTCAAACAGAGTGTGTCTTATCATGGCATACAGCTGGCACATACTGTCCTGTGAACACACACACACACACACACTTATAGTATAAGCACGCCAATGCAAAGACACACACACACACACATACACACACTCACTTACATATGCACAAATATATTGCACATACTATGTGATGTGACAATATTGGTATGTATTTATAGATAGATGATTTTGTATGTTTGTATAACAGTAAGTGTGTGTATAGAAGATGGAGAGAGAGAGCGAGGGAGACACAGAAAGAGAGATCTGAGGAATTATTAGAATAATGGCGAACAGGCACAGATGTTTAGGACAGAGAGGTTCTTGCTGTATGACAGACACTACGGGTGTATGACAGGCCTGCCAGTCCCCTGCGTGGGGGCCAGAGAGATAGATAGAACACGTGTATGTGTGTGCTTGTGTGTGTATGTATGTGTGCGTGAGTGTGAAAGGGGGGGGGGGGGGGGTTAGAAGAAAAAGACACAAATATACACTATAGTTGAACAGGGTTTCTGCGGAGTCTTAAAAAGTCTGAAATTCAATAAGATATGATACACTTGATCTAAAATACATTTAGGGTAGGTCTTAATTTAGTCTGTGTAATGAATTATATACCGTAGCTGCTCCTGTGTGTAGCGTGGGTTATGCTAATTGTTTGAAGTGTGTTTTCTGTTTGAGAAGAAATCAAGATATTTTTTTTCACGTGAAGCTGGTAGTTGTCCATAGCATGATCCATACATTTCACTTCAAATCCCACAACCCCATTGATTGTTTTTTTCTAGAAAGGTCTTGGTCTTAAATTTCAGTCACAATGGTCATAACAAGGTCTTTAAAAGTATTAAATTTGAAGTTGTTGAAGCCTGCAGAAACCTTGTTGAAGGTAGTGGTCAACTCTTACCACCACTGCTGCAGGCTCCCTGATAGACTCTATACATGTGTGTGTGTGTGTATGTGTGTGTGTGCGTGTATGTGTGTGTGTGTTGCAGTGGCTAAAAAGCATGTTTGTGTATTTCATATTCACCATAATTATATTTGGATGTGTCTGCAACCACCCTTGTGAAGCCTTCATTCCACAAGTCTAACCTCATTGCTTCAGCCTTATGGATCAGATACACTCTATCCCTCTCCCTCTCGGCGTGTGTGTGTGTGTGTGTGTGTGTGTGTGTGTGTGTGTGAGTTTGCTCTATTCCCAAGGTAGAAAGTTATTTTTGTGAAAGGCATTAGATTTAAAGGCAGGTCTATTGGACTCAAAGCTAAAGGGAGAGAGGGAAGCACATCATTATTTACGCTCCTCACTTAGCCTTGTGTCCCCTGTTACTCTCTCTACACACACACACCAGACACGCACACACCACACACACCATCCAAACACAGCAAACACACTCCTACACACACCTGCTGTAAATCACATGAAAAACACACATTTGAGGATTCTCCATGATTTAGCTCACCACGGGAAGGAACCATAGCAAAGCCTCCAAAGATCGAAGGGTACCATAATTCTGCCTCTTTCAGCACAGTGTTGCACCTTTAGCAGAGGATGTTTTCATTTTCTTTTTTAATTACACGCCTTGTGGAATCATATTTGGACAGCAGCTGTGGAGAAGTACATATTTTATGAAGACTGGTTAGATTCTAACTGAGGAAAATACTAATAAAAGTGATGGTGAATTTTTGGTGCATCTCTTGCTGTACCATGTATGTGCATGGACATGTGTCTAAATATGCAATGTGTTTGTATGAGAGTGGGTGCTTGTATGAGCATGTGTGTGGGGTATGTGTGGGGTGTGTGTGTGTGTGTGCGTGTGTGTGTGTGTGTGTGTAATTGAGACAGTGGGCTGGGCTATAGGTGTGAAACAGGATTAATGAGAGCAAAGGGACTCGTCAGGATGAAGTGAAAGCGATAGCCGGGATTAGCACCCACCCATTCCACACACACACACACACACACACACACACACACACACACACACACACACACACATATATACACACACTTTACCAGCCTCTCCTAAGCCTCTTCGGAGTCAGAGGGTTTTGTTTTAGGACTCCTAATGTTCTGACCCTGTTGTTAGCGGACTTAGCTCTTTTCACCTGATCTGTGTCTGTGTGTTTCTGTGTGTGTGTGTGTGTGTGTGCATTTAGGTGGATATCAGTGTCTGTGTTTTGCCTGTGTGAGTGTGTAAACCACTTTGGTAGTTTACAATTGTGATTGCCCAGCTGTGTGTGTGTGTGTGTGTGTGTAGAAGTAGGCCTGTTTATTTATTTTTGTGTTTCTGTGTGAATTCTGATGAGAAATGAAGAGAGACAGACAGACACAGAGTATCCATTTAAGGTGGATATCAGTGTCTGGGTTTTGCCTGTGTGAGTGTGTAAACTACTTTGGCAGTTTACAACTGTGATTGCCCAGCTGCATGTCTGTGTGTGTGTGTGTGTGTGTGTGTGTGTGTGTGTGTGTGCACATATACAGCTTAAATGTTAAATGGGTGTGTGCGGGAGAGGAAGAGTTTGCGTGCCCCGTGGAACAGTTTGACCATGCTGCAATGTAAACGTGGGCTATCGCCTTACCCGCTCTCGCTTGCCCACCCCATCCTCTCTCTCTTTTTCTTTCTCCCCCGTCCTTCCCTCTCTCTCTCTTGCCCTCCCCCTCTCTTTCTCTGTCTTTCTCCCCCTCTCCTTCTCTCTCTCCAGTAGCCAGTTTTAGCCGCCACACTCTCCTCCGCCAGCCAGGCGCACGCACTCTGGAATGAAGTCGGGGTAAGAATAGAGTGCAAGCTAACCTCTCTCCTCCACTTCCTCTCTCTCTCTCTCTTTTCCCATCTCCTCTTTCTCTCTCTATCTCTTCTGCTTCCTCTTCCTGCCCTCCACCCCGAGGCTCCCTTTCAAGAAAGAGACAGATTTAGCTCCTGTACAGATATATATAGCTGTGTTTTCTCGTCCATCAGGTGACATTTTGTGTGTGTGTGTGTCTGTGTGTGTGCGTGTGTGTGTGTGCATGTGTGTGTATATGTGTGTGTGTGTGTGTGTATGTGTGTGTCTGTGTGTATGTGTGTGTGTGTGTGTGTGTCTGTATGTCTGTGTGTGTATGTTTGTGTGTGTGTGTGTTTTCACTCTTCCCTTTTTGTCTCTTTTGTCCTTGGGGACAGAACTGGCCATGCACTCCAGTCCAGACCAGGCTCTTAGGTCACAGGGGCCTTGTGAGGACTAATATTATTTTCCTTAAGAAAGTCCCAATTGTGGCGGCCCGGCTCTGGCAGGAAGAGGCAGAGCTGAAGAGGTTATTTTCTGCCGTGCCGTTGTGTTGTGTCAGGGCCTGGAGACGAGTGCAGTGGAATGGGGAGGAGAGTGAGGGGGTGCCAGATCGCAATCAGAAGGGTGACGCACCAGAGCCCAATGACTTTGATTTTGTGTGCTCACCAGGGGAATTTGCTCTTTATTCATTTGTGTGTGTGTGTGTGTGTGGGTGGGTGTGTATGTGTGTGTGTGTTTCTTGGGTGTGATTAGTGGCGAAACAGCTGCTAAACATAGATTAGGAGGGAACACACAGGTGTGGTTCAACTGTAACACGACACGCACAAACACACATGCACACACACAAACATCCAGTGGCATACAAACACACACACACACACACACACTTACAAGTTAACAAGTATTGTCTTATGCCAGTGTCACTGATTACATGAAAACAGACCAAGAGTGAATCACTCGTATCTCGATGTGTGACTAGTTACAAGGTCCCTCATGGGTGACATGTATCTCACATAAATCAAACTCAGGTGCAGGCACACAAGGTTCTATGGCTGTTGCCCACATGTGGACACACACACACACACACACACACACACACACAGATGACTTATGCATTACATCATGGGCTTTTGTTGGAAGCTTTGTAAGGTTGATTTCAAGGGCTGTAGCCTAAACAAACACACTGTGTACACACACACACACACACACACACACACACACACACACACACACACATAGACACACACACACACACACACACACAACTACTGGGAACAAGAAGGACAGAGAGAAAGAGCAGAAAAGGAGCAGCGAGAAGAAGGAGTCAGCCTAAACATCTGCTGTTTGGAGATCAGTAGATGTGCTACCAGCCTCATACTGTTTCTCTTGCGGAGGCATGAAGTGTGACTGCTCCTAACCATAAAAAATGACTCAGTTGACTCAAGCCATCACACAAGCACATCCAGACTAAATAGACACACTTTAAAGACAACATTCAACATTCGCGGAGCTAAAAAAAGAAGTCTGACGACTTCAAAGACGAAGCTGACTTAGTAAAATTCCTAGCAGGCACCCTATAAAGATAAAGTATACGGATCAGTTCAGCACACAGCATTTTTGACTTTGTTTAAACAGATAAATAGCCTAAGTATTATATTTTGCATAATTGAGAATGTCAACAACATATGGGAAAGGAGGACAGCCTAAATGGGGTGGCAGGGAACTGGCGCAGGAGGAGAAGATCTGTGGATTAGTTTGGGACAGGGGTCAGAGAGGTTGCGAGTGGCCCTGAAATTTGTGTGTTTGCGAGTATCGTTCCGGGTCGGAGGCGAGGGAGGAATGCATATTGATGTTGTCCAGTTGACCTGCTCAATCCTTCAATGATGAGAATAACAAAATTCCAAGAGGAATTTCCCTCTCCTGAACATTCCCGTATGAGGACAAAAGCAGAGGGAGAGGGAAGCGAGGCCTTGGCGCATGGGAGTAGGAGAGAATGGTGTTCTCATTTTTGTATGTGTGTGTGTGTGTGTGTGTGTGTGACGCCCTTCGGTCTATGCCACCCTATCATGGGTAGTGAAGTAATACTGCTGCAAGGCCACATCTTGAAGAAACACTGATTCATTATCAAAATCCTGTGGTTAATCCTGATAGTCTTTCCATCACTCTGCATCTTCCTCTCTTCCTCTCTTCTCTCTCTCCCTCCCTCTCTCCTTCTCTGTGTTTGAAAGGTGGACCACAGGCCATAGCTCACAGCATATGTTAGCTCAGCTGAGCAGAGCAGTCAGTCTGGGGAGACAGATGACTGAAGAGTGCCAGAGGTGAGGGGTTTGGCTGGACTTCTGGAGTTTGTTAGGTCACATACCTACACGCACACACACATGCACAAACACACAAGCACACACGCACACACATACACATGCACCCTCATATGCGTGATACACCCACAGAAACATGTACAAAGGCACACATATTCTTGCACTCACTTTTGCACACACACACACACACACACACACACACATACACATGCACACTCCAGAACGCACACACGCAGATGCGTGTGTACTTCCACAGAAACATGAACAAAGCCACACATATTCTCTCTCTTTCTCTCTCTCTCACACACACACACACACACACTGTTTGCAGTAGCGGGAGGATGCTAAACTGCACCAGTTCACCACTTGAGCACACACACGCAGCCCGAGGTGCCTTGTCCTCCCCTGAACCCAAACCCATCCAGATCCAGCCTTGCAGCGCTTTTATCAGCAGGCCTTTTAACACAGCATGGCACATGAAGGGGCGTTAGAATCACAACACACACATGCGCGCGCACACACACACACACACACACACACACACAACCCCTCCTTTTTCTCTTAAATGTCTGTTTACTCTATGGGGAAACTCATGGCATGACTGATGAGATCTCATTCTAGAGCGGCATGTGCTCACATCCAGAATTTTCTTTTTCCTCCCTTCTTCTTCTTCTTCTTCTCCCTCCTCCCTTTAATGCGTTCATTCATCTATCCCTTGTTATTCTTGCTAATTTTTCATGTTTAGTTAAAGGATCGCTTTTTTTGTGGAGGTGAATTTTCCCCCCTCCCTTCCCCTCTCTCTCTCTTCCTTCTTAATCCTCCTGATTGCGAGAAGATTGATTTCAGTGCCCTGCTGCTTGTCTGGAAGAGAGAGACTTCTTCTCCCCCCCCCCACCCCCCACCCTCAGCCTCATCTTTTAGTCAAAAACAGTGAGGCCTGTCCCTCTCAAAGGGAGTCCGATGCCTCAGTCACACTGATCAAATGGACAGGCCCTTTTTTTCCTCTTCTCCTCCTCCTCTTTCTTTTTCTTTCTCTTCTTCTTTTTCTTTGTTCCCTGGCATTTTTAGACTGTTTTGGTCAACATATCTCTCCCAGAGGAAAAAAAAAACAAACTTCCTCTCAAGTGATTATATGTCAGCAAAAACCACGCCATTCACAATGTTAAGGCCTTGCAATGAGACCAAAAGGGAGAACTGCTGAGAATGGGGGCTTTTTTTTTCTTTTAAAAAAAAACAAAAAACAAAAATCTTTCTTTTTAACCCCTCTCTTCTCTCTTAATTGGCTCATTTAAAACTTACCATGAACAGAGTAATATTTTTTTAATGGGGCATATTGGGTGATTTTTTCTGACGGAAGAGGATTGAAATAGCTCATTTAGAAAGAAAAACATTTCAGGGGAAAAGGGGGCTGCTTAATTTGGTGGTCCCTCAGCTATATCACTTTCATCAGAGGGACTCGGAACATTCGGTTGGTGCCTCCCTCCCTCTACTCGTGTTGTCTGACTTCAACGAGTGTGTGTGTGTGTGTGTGTGTGTGTGTAAGAGAGAGGCCCACGAAGCATGGTAGGCATATCATTAAAGTATTCTCCACAATCTTCAGGGGAAACGAGACACGCAGCCATAGAGTAAACATTAGTGATGATCTTCTGAAGCCCTGTCTGTTTCTTATTGGGCTGCTTTGGAGATGTGTTTGTGTACATGGCTGTTTTAAGCCCCCACCGACTGTTTTTATTCCAGCTCTACATATAGATGTGTGAGATTTTGCAGCATGATCATATTCAGCACTGATCAACCTCAGCAGCCTGATTGCAACTGTTGTAGGTACATCAACAGTATAAATGTGGTAAATATTATGTGAAAATGGAGTCAAGTTTAACCTAGAAATGTTTAATTTGTTTTTTTTTTTCAACAAAGCTCAGTACATGCATAAACGGGGGGCACCCATGGGGCCACAGGCTTGTGACCGAAGGGTTGCAAGTATGATCACTGACCAGTGGACCATGGCTGAAGTGCCCTTGAGCATGGCACCCAACCCCTCACTGCTCCCCTGACACCGTTATAGCAGGCATCCTTCTGCTCCGGGTTAGTGTCTAGTGTTAGTACTTCACTTCACTGTGTGTTGTGTGTGTTTCACTAATTCACGATTGTGTTACATGTAGAGACCATATTTCCCTGATGGGATCAAAAGAGTATATGTATAAAATAACCCCCCCAAAATACTGTTGTTATACAACAGTATAACACTAGTAATGAATCAGCAAAAAAAAAAAAAAAATATATATATATATATATATAAAACAAAAAATATATATATATATATATATATATATATATATATATATATATATATATATATATATATATGAAGAGTTATATATGAAGAGTTTGGTTCCAAAACGCTATAAATCCAAGTCATGTTTTTTAATTGTGTATTTCAATAATTATTGACCAAACCTCAATTATGTTGATTTTATTATGTAAAAAGAAATCAAGTAAAAGCAAACCAAATGTAGATTTACTGATATATCTGAAAAACGTAAAAAAAAAGATTGCTGATAATACATTAAAATGGTGAATACAGCGTTTTGGAACCAAACTCTTCATATAAATATATATTTATATATATATGTATCTTGTCCTATCTTCATATAGTTTAAGACAGCTCAGGACATGAATAGCATGCGTCTTCTGTATGGTTGTATCATTGCACACAGTACAGATAGCCAGGAAGTGATTATGTGCACAGTACATAGCAGACAAGAAGGCATTATGCAGAAATGAAGCCCAACAATTATGCTTTTGCAAGAGGAACTTTTGTATTGTGGGTGTATATGAATGTTGCCTGTTGGTGGAGTTCATATTGAGATGTCTCACTTCTCTGTCCTAAACCAGAACCAGATGGCCATGTCTGGGAAAGAGGGTGTCTGTCGACAGTGTCTGTATATGATGTGTGTGCGTGTGAACAGCTTTTTTCATCTGTATGTTTCAGTCAGTGTGTATGTGGGTGCACATGAGAATGTATATGTGTGTGTGTGTGTGTGTGTGTCTCCATCCTCACACCCCATCATGCTGCAGACGTGACTCCTTCATTTCCTGTGTCTCGGTGTGACTCCGGACCCAGTAGGTTTCATGGCGGGGCGCAGGCAACGAGTGAGACCCTGTCACAGCAGCGGGCTCTGGACAGACAGGCCAGCATGGGCCCTTCAACTCTACAAGAGCCACTGCAGCACAGCTGGGGCCTTAGCCTGCATGACAGGAACAGAGACAAGAGAGAAGGAGAGAAGGGGGGAAGAGAAGGGGGGAAGAGAAGGAGAGAGGGAGAGAAGGGGGGAAGAGGAGAGAGGGAGAGAGGGAGAGAAGGGGGGACACGGCGGTCTGCCTGATTCCCATAATCTGGGTTGAAAGAACGCACGCTCACTTGTCCTCTCTCATACCCACACACACACACTCATATACACACAGACACACAGGGATATGCACAGACACACATACATACATGGGCATGTGCACACACATACACACACACCATATACACACACAAACACACACACACCCACAGACACTTTCTGGGACACACCTTCCCCTGCCGGATGTAATATTGAATTTGTCAAGAGGAATTATTATTATTATTATTCTTCCCCCGTTGGCTAGGAAATGATGTCCTGAGAGAGTGCGTTAAGGAGGCTCGTCCTCGAGCAACAGAAAGCTCTTATTGTGCATGAGCTCTGACCTCAACGCAGTCCAAAAAGCAGACTTTTCACCCACATCCAACTCAAGCAAGCAAGTAAGCAACCAGGCGCATTCCTCCGGCCACCACCAACAAGAAAAAAAAAGAAATGCATATAAACCACTGCAATGTAAAACAACAAGTTCTGTTTTTGTTTCCCCACTTTGAAAATCAACAGACAAACCAGCCGTTGTTTTAACGGGGTGAGTGCCTGTTTTTTCTATCTTTCTTTATGTGTGTGTGTGTGCTTTTTGCGAGGAGGAAGGGCTTCTTTTACGAGCCGCTTGATTCTGCTCACGACGGAGGAGCCCTTTAACATCATTACTGTTGACTTTGGAAATTACATTTCACCCTCCACGCAACGCAAACTTGTGAGAAATAGAGACAATCTCATGTGCTTCCAGAGTCAATTTACTTATTTCAAAAAAAGGCAAAAAATACCCCGCTCTCGCCAATGACTTTTGAAATTATATTTCAGCGTGCAGGAGAGAGCAGTGTGTTCAGCACGCAAAGTCATTTAGACGACTGTTTATTAGCTGCTTTCTGAGAGTCGATCAGACAGTCTGTGAATGAACTATAAAGGAGACATAATGGCTTCCATAGAACTGTCAGAAGGCCCACAACAATTAAACTTATTACCAGCATTTTCATTTACTTGTAGACATTTCTTGATGTTATTTTACCAGTTTTGCACAGGTTTTATGCTCCTATTTTTTCCCCTCCTTCCCACAGCTTTATGTTGGCAAGCTGAGAATTCCTTCCAGAGCCTTGTGATTTAGGGTATAAATCAGATTTTATATGGACATTGTTGTCATGACACACAAAATCTGATGACGGTCCCATGCTCACTACAACCATCACTAAGTCAGACTGATATAATGGCATATGACATTACAACAGCAGTGACATCCTACCCATAAAACACATTCACAGACATGTGTACATACACACACACACACTCACTCACTCACACACACACATGTGTGCGTGCATGCATGTATCTGTGTGTGTGTGTGTGTGTGTGTGTGTGTGTGTGTGTGTGTGTGTGCGCGTGCATGGATGTATCTGTGTGTGTGTGTGTGGGTTTTGATGTTGTCCGTGTCACTGAATACACCAAATCACCCAGCAACCATCAACCCCTGCTATTCCCCCGTATCACAGCCATCTTCCTTGATCTTGCATTGTGGGTTCTGCTTGTCTTGTCAGGCTGCTCTGCTATAAAAACATCACGGAGGGAGGAAGACAGAGAGAGAGAGAAAGAGAGAAGCGAGCAAGTACCCCCTCTCTTCTCCTCAGGAAGGATGTTTATTTTTGCCACGCTCAGCATGTGTCCTAACCTCTGCACCCCCGCTCTCCCATCCTCCTTTGCTTGGGGTTAAAGGGGTCCCCTTGTCAAGTGTGTCCCTCTCTTCTCTCCCTTCACAGCCTGCAGACACACAAACACCAGAGGTAGGACTATCTGTTAAACAACTAGGACTCCTCTCTCACCGGCTGCCAAAGACATGTTTCTTTTGTTAGTTAGTGCAATATTTAGTGTGTGCTTTAATGTTTTTAGAAAGTCATGTTATTTTAAATAATTACTTTATATTATACAAATACATAACATGGTCTGAAGAAGCAATGTTACACACACACAAAAAATCCTTGACAACCTTCAGCTCTATCTATAACAATTTTGTTATGTAAACAGTGTGTTAATTTCAAATCCATGGCGAACAAGGACAATAAATGAATTCTATGACTGTTTTAATTTTGTTGTCAGAATAACTTGATGATGATTAAATATGATTATGAGTGTATAATGATACGCATATGTGTGCATATGTGTGTGATATATGCACATATGCACTGAGATGTTTTCCTTATCGTGATACAATGGCAATCATTAAATTCCCTCGGACTAAATTCTGAGGCTGTTAAATACAAAAATGTAAGCACTGTTTGAAAAGCATCTGTGCATTCATTTTCACAATGACCATGTGCTAGACGCATAGCATTACCGTCAAATGAGGCCATGTATAAATACTCCTAATTACAGCGGGCCACTTTGATTCCAGAGGGCTGGTCCAGAGTTTAATTATTTTTGGCTCTTCTTTGTGAAATTTGGCTGCATGTGTCCCTGGTGTGGATCCCACTATGAAACACAAGAAGCCTTGGAGAGGAGAGAGAGAAAGGGAGAGAGACAGAGAGAGAGAGGGATGATGAGACCTGGAGAGACAGAGATAGAATGAAATAGACGACAGAGGAAAAGAGGCAGACAGGCATGGAAGGATGGAAGGAGAGCGACAGAAACAGAGAGAGAGAGAAAGAGAGATCCTCCCTTACTGATTCCCCAGTGCAGCTCTGCATGATCCAGAAACACCAGATAAGGAGCCTGATAGCAGGCTTTGGGTCATCCGAGTAAAAGCTGGAGAGCGTGCTCCTCTTGAAAGGTCACCAAAGCCACAGGAATGTTCCAATGGGCCTTCGTGAAAGAACCCAAAGAACACATTTAGCTTGGCCGTTCACACACACCTGAGCACACACACATTTTGAGGATAAGGAGGCTGCTTTTTCGCCAATGTGTCATACTGTCTTACCGCCCACAGGGGAATGTTGCACGCCAGCAGAGGCACCCACACAAAGCACTCTCGTATTTACTGAGTGTTTTATGTTCTGCGCGACGCTGCGGTCACATGCATATGTGGAAATCACAATAAAAGCTGAACTGACTCAACTTGCTTGACTTGAAGTGACATGATCACATTAACGGAAAGCCAGTAATGACCAATATCTAGCTGACGGATGGACTAATCTGCCTCAATCCAACATCCTTTTTTATGAGGGAAAAAAAAAAACATGAAACCTCAGGCAGTGACAAAGCATAGGTTCTTGGATTAGAACAAGGAGGTGCTCTTGGTTTAGAACCAAAGATTGTACAGCGCTCTGCTCCACTTTAGTATCGTTGGTTAGAACTAGACGGTACTGATCTGTAGGTGGCGCTGTGCTCTCCAGTATTTGGATTCCATTGGATTGTCATGGCAACGTTGGTAGCTGCTTTAAGTCGGCAGTTCACTGGAAGTGGAAGTAATAAGCAGGAAGCTCCTAATATGGTGTACTACTCCCTGACCAATTCCGCCTACATCCATTCCACCCGCTTTTTAAGATAAGGTTTAAAAAAAAATAAAAAATCCAGACGGAAATATTAGTGTTACAACAACACCATTGTGTGCATGTAAGCACAATAAAAGAAAGAAGAAAAGCAGTTTAAGATAACAAAAGATAAAAATCATCAGAACAGTAAAGAGGGGAAGTGTTGATGGGCACTGGCCATTGGTTTCCAATACCGTTTAATTTAATCGTTTACATCATTTCCTCTAAGGTAATTCTCAGAGTTAGGCTAGATAGTGGACTGAACAAGTTGGCCCTCTAGAACAAGCCCATGTCGGGGAAAGGAGTTATGATGATATCTTTGCATCAAGGCCAAATTTCCAATACGCTCAAACCATTAAGAGAACCACAGACGCCTGTGCATGAAAAGTTTTCTTTTCTTCGTCTCCCTAAGCGACTTTCTTTCTTCCTCTCTCTCTCCGTTGTGCGTGAATGTGTATCCCTAAGTGACTTTCTTTCTCTCTCTTTCTCTCTCCCTATCCGTTGTGCGTGAGTGTGTATGGATTTTCATGGCTTGGATAATAACGTCCCCCCCACACACACACACACACAGACACACACACACAGAACCTGCCTGAACAGAGCTCTGAAGTTTGAAAAAAAAAAAAAAACGGAAGAGAAACCCAAATCGCAGTCTGTTGATTTTCTCCATATTTTCCACTTTTCCCATGAAAACCAATGAGTTGCGGTGGTGCATTTGCCCGCGGCCAAAGGTGTTAACAGATTAGCCCTGATAGAGCCACTGACCCACAGAGCGCCTGGGGAGTCTCGGACTGCTCTTAATTATTTACAGTTGTCGGGCCTGTTTGCTGTGCACCAGCCAGTGCCTTTCAGTGGGCCAATAGGAGCGCAGGCAGGCAGAGTGAAGTGAAGGAGCGTGGGATTTGGAGTTTTTGGAGGAAAATATTTTGAGGATACGGAGAGGAGAGATGCATCCTTCTGGTTTGATGAGCGTCAGGGATCACACACATGGACAGACGCATGCACACACACGCACACACACACTCATAACACACACAAAGGTGGTCGGTACCGGGTGGTCGCGATCTGCTCGGACCTATAATGAAGTCTTTGTCTGGCAGAGGGAGGCTTTGGCGAGCTCTCTGACTTCTCTGTAAGGATCATTGCTTCGCACAGTGTTTCTCAGGGCTGGAGGAGGGTCACATTGTGCAAGAGTCTGACAGAAACAGGCGAGCCAGTTTAAATAAATAGCCCAACATCCCTAAGCTATCAAACACACACACACACACACACACACACACACACACACATACACACACACACAGACATACAAATACACACACCAAAATCAAATAAAAAAAATATACATACTGCGCCAAATTGCCAACTGTGAGGTATTTGAACACACACACACACACACACACACATATACACTTCATCCTGGAGATATCAAACAAACACTTAAGTAGCCTGGCAGCTTGAGTTGGTTCTCCTGTTTCCCTTCTTGTCTTTGTTCTGTGATGTTGTTGTTCCTCGACTCTCTAAGTCTGACAAGAAGTCTGCCTCTCTGGGTCTCTATTTGAAAAAATATCAGATCAGAGGCAGCTTTGAGGCTGCAAGCTTTTGACCAGTAGACTCAGCTTTTCTGAGTGTTTACACGGGTTGGTTGTTATTAGCTTGGACCTTCCAAGTCTGAGCAGATTGCGGGTATTGGCCTTGAAAACACGTCTGCGATTACTGGCTGTGCTGATGCAGACATTCCAGCCGTTTCCAGAAATTTCTCAACGTCCCATCGAGGCCTGGCTGTTTTTAAGGCGGCCTTGTTATCTTGATTTTTTTTTCTTTTCTTTTTTTGAACATCCACTAATCAAATGCTCAGGCCTAACTACATGTACACCACAAGAGTAACACACGCTTAGAGCTTTTTTCGGTTCTGTACATTGGGCTAGAATTAAAAAGGGGGGAAAAAACCAACATGTTCCACCCGTTTCCCTATTCTCTCTCAGATGTGTGAGCCAAAATCGAAGTCTCTAAAAGGTAAATACACTGATAATTGGCACTGGCCTTCCTTTCCCTACATCTGTGCAAGCAAAAGGTGCTAAAAGATTTTTGGTTGGGGGGTGGGGGCACTTGTGATGAATCCGTCAACGCAGGGGGATCAAGTGGAGAGCCTGTGGCGTCGTGGTTTTAGGAGGCTGGGGTGGGTTAGGAGGTTTGGGGGGGGGTGTCGAGGGTGGGAGGTGAGGAGGGGGCAAGTTCCCGGGGAGTTCTCGGTTACTCGGGTGCAGGGCACGTGCGGAGGAAAGGCGTGCTCGCCCAGAGAACATGCGGCGTTGGGTTTCACCTCTCCACGGTGCTGCGGTCTCTCAGCGGAGATGCCCCAGGCTGCCGAACCTTGTTCCAGACCTGGCCCTTTGGCTCAGGCACAGAAGCTTCTGGATTCAGAACACTTATGGAGAGTTAATTCTCCCTGAGACAGACAGAGAGAGAGAGCGAGCAAGAGAGACCATCAAGAATATCCGCTATATATAACGATAACAAGATTGCGTTTTTGTCCAAATATCTTGACTGTTTTACCAAGTCATTCATTTAGCCACACTACTGCAGTACCGTTGAAAATGTGCCTGGTTTGTCTATTTTTTGTATGTTAGGTGTGTTTGAAGTACTGGAGTACTATCCAGCTGTGAACACACTGAACATTATAAGCTGAACAGACAGACTTTGAGAGCAGACTATGCTCTGCACTGCAGGCTATTCACAGCAAACAGGTTATATTGCTAATAACTAAGGGTGAAATCAGCAGAGACAATAGCTGTTTAAGCACAAGAGATTAGAGCACAACAGCAACTCATTTCATAAATAGCTGATTTTATGAATTTAATGCGTATGCCTATAAAACTCTTTATTGTTAAAATTAATAAAATAATTTATTTTCTATAAGTCTCTTATATTTAATTATAAAAATAATACATTGTGTTAGTTTGCTAGTTGTGGTAGTGGAGTTAGAAGAATAGGAAGTGGAAGACTGAGTGACCGCCTTTCATTAACTATAAGAGTCCTGTTCATACAGCCCACTGGGGGAGCAAGCAAGACCAAAAAAGATCATCATCGCTGGAGGTATTGGCTTTAAAATAACACCACGCACACACTCACTCACACACACACACACACACACACACACACACAAACACATTAGGTCATAGTTATCTGACAAGACATCTGCATCACCCCCTTACGGGAGAATAAAAAAAAAAACAAGTAGAGCATCTGCACAGCTATGCAAACACAGTCAATCACTGGCAAATTAAAGTGTGTATGTGTGTGTCTGTGTTCGTTCTGTGTTTTGGGAAAGGAAGTTTTTTTTCCCCGAGTGTGTGTGAATGTGTGTGGCCAGTGTAGCGGTGAGGACACAATGACTTTCACACACACCCTGTTGCGTGACTGTTCTCTGGCTGTGGAACCTCATCGGTCCTGACAGTTCCTGGGTGCGATTTAGCTGCAGGTGTAGCCTTTCTTAACCCCTTTTGTATATCTGTGTTGTGTGTTTGCGTGTATGGATGAAAATGCATATATGTGTGTTTGTGAATGTGTGTGTGAGTCTGTGTGTGAGAATACATGCAACCATGGGTCTCAACTGCTCTCAAACTGCTTTGTCTTTCTTTGAGTGTGTGTGTGTGTATGTGTGTGCGTGTGTGTGTGTGTGACTCCACTCCGGAGGCGTGATGTGGGACACTGCTTGGCCTGTCACAGCTCCCTCGTCTCATCTGCTGCTTGGCCTCCACGGAGACTCCGCGGGCGTTTCCATTCACGGAATACCAGCGGACCCTGAGATCCAGGAACACGTCCGTCCTCCGGCCCCTTATGGTCACATGATCCCTCAGTCTGCACTGGCGGCCACAGAAAAGCCATGACG
The DNA here is from genome assembly GCA_027481765.1 of Tenualosa thibaudeaui. Taxonomy (NCBI): domain Eukaryota; kingdom Metazoa; phylum Chordata; class Actinopteri; order Clupeiformes; family Clupeidae; genus Tenualosa; species Tenualosa thibaudeaui. Next base: position 4,256,014 of record JAIFZK010000009.1, on the reverse strand, counting down.
CAGACGCCACCATGCAGAGAAACCCAGTTAATTATGACAGAATGCTCACAACGTCAGCTGAATGTTACAGTTCTGCAAATACAGCTGAGGCCAACACACACACACACACGGATGTGACTCAGTGGGATCAAATAAGGCAATGTGAGGTTGGAAGCTGACCATTTAACAATATACAACTTGCCTAAGGCTATGTTTAACCCATTCAACTTGTTCTACCAATTAGACTTCAACGCAGTGAAGAGTTTCAATATGTCAGACCCTGACATTATTATGAAACTGAAATGGGACATTTGCAGAAAGACTTTTTCCCACCTTTTTAATAATTTTCCAGTCTGGCGTACCTTCAAGTCATCCACAGAGGTGAGATTTAATGTTCTGTCCTGAGAGATTCGAGAAATAACCCTCTGTTTCTTCTAGTTGAAAGAAAAACAATTTGTGGAATCTGACAAGAGATAAATCTATATCATAGCCTTGCAATTGTTTTTCTAGTTGAAATACTTATCTCCTAAAAATAAAGCCTAATCAGGGAACAGAATAGGTAACCACCACATTCACTGGTCTATAGTATATTATATTTCCATCAATTGAGTGAAGCTCGTCCAATTACCACAATATGATGGGAGACTCAATCCAAACCACTAGCTATTAATTATGGCCATAGGCCATACACATTTAAAGTCCTTGGCTTCAAAAAACTAACATTTGAGTATGTGTAAAATAAGATCATTGTTTTAAGAGCAGAAGAATGGTGTGTGGATGAAATTAGAGACATTTCTTTTGATTTCACTGATGACAGTAACACTTACAATCAAATCTGAGATGTCGTAATTAGCCATTCGCACAGTAGGACAGAGAGGTCCGCTGGGGAGATGACCATCTTTGATTAGGAGCCATTTATGCAAGGAACCTAATGGGCTTTAAAAATGTGGAGTGCAACTCAATACAGAAGAATAGCCTACATTAAGCAGGGTCCACTCTTCCACAATTTGGATCAATCAGAAATAGTAAATTAAGTCTGTGTCTCTGTGATTTCTGTAACCATTATACAAGTGTCTAGAGTGAATTTACTTGTTGAATTAATGAAGACGATGGTCATTGAATGATTCTTTATGGTTATTGATTATTTATCTATTAATCTATGTTGCTAAAAACACCATAGGCCTGGCTTGCGAAACACAGGCAAAAACAGAACTATTTTAAATAGTAGCACAAATTGTAGGCCCCTCAGGCAGCAATGTATATCAGTTATGCAGGATTTGGCCAGTTTGTGTTTGGCCAGTACTATATATGTATAACCAAGTGCTATTATTGCTCTTCCCACCACAGGGGGAGTGGGGAACGTATTTCAATTCCTTTGTATGTCTTGTACATGCGAAGAAATTGACAAATAAAGTACTACTACTAATAATAATACTACTACTATTAATACAGAATGTTTGGTTACATTTGTTGATGCAATTTAATAAATCTTATGGAGAACCATAACCCATACATACAAGAAATGTTTTTGAAAATACAAGACTTGACAAGAGAGCTAAACATTATCAGTTAAAATATTAAGATGCAGACAGCATTTCATTGAATTTGCTTTTTCTGCAACATTTCATACAAAAAACATACAAAATCTCTTATCCGTTACAATGTTGTTCTTGCATAATAGCCATTTCTCTTCTCTCTCAATGCACCAGGGAGGACATGCATTCCTCTTCTTTGAGCTGAGCCAAAGTTGAGTGCTGCACCCATCTCTTTCCAGCAGAAATGAGATCTTCCTCTCAAATCAAATCTGGATGTGTTATAGCTCTGAATGGCAACTGACAGTTTTTGCCAGTCATTTTCACACTTGTCCTAAAACAATGTCCACTTTTTCAAAACTCTTCATACAGTGTGCTTTACCAACACACATCTGAGCACCCCAGTTAATATTTGCTGCAAAATGCACTACAGCAACCAAAACCCTTCACACGCACACACACACACACACACACACATATATATATATATATATATATGAATCTATTTTACATGTAAGTGAGTATTTCAATATCAAACTATCTAAGTGATATTTACTGTACGTGCCTCTGGTCATAGAAAAGGCATCACAAATCTCTCCACTGCACAGAAAGAATGAAAGGAAAAACAAAAACAAATTGTGGATCTCAGACACTCTGTACATCTCCAGGCTAATCCACCCTGTCCACTGCATTAGGCCAAAGATTCTCATCGACATCACACCACACACCTTAGGAAGAAACACTTTAAGTGCCTTATCCAGCCTTATATGTGTTCAGCAGTTATGCCCCTACACCCAGCACCTCATTGCGTCAGAGGTGACATTTGGTCATGTGGGTGGTGGTCATAGACTCTCATAGAAAAAATCTTCTATAGGATGAGTCAGGTGGCAAAAATAATCACATTATCCTAGGATGGCTGGTAAACCAGGTGGTTAGTTGACGTGTGTGGTTAAAGGTCACGTTGTCCCAAACAATGACAAATGTGGGAACATTCATTCTCTCTTGCTTCCTTGCTGCTGCAAGGCCTTCAGAAAGTTCATCAAGGAACGTAATGAGGCATGCTGTGTTGTAAGGCCCAATGAGAACTCCATGCAGCTGGAGACCATCAGCAGATATTACCCTGCACATGGTGATGTCCCAACCCTACCCCCAGCACATCTATGGTTGCCCTTCTACCAATAACTTTTCTTTCCATTCTACTTGTTTTCGCCAAGTTGAACACAGCCTGTCCATATAGATGAAATCATGCTGGGTTCCATTTGCTTCCAGCTACACGACTCTCTTCAGAAAAAAAAAACAAGAAAATATGTAGTGTCACAAACTGCATAGCTTAGCCCTTGAGTATGACAGTATACATTGTGTAAAGACAATGAAGTGAAATGCACACTATGTTGTTCCATCTCACCTGGACAGCAGAGCAGACATCTGCTTCATTGTGACAGCGTGCTTTTTTGAGATTCTTAAAATAGCTGTGGTGCTGACATTGTCAATGTTCGGCCATTGTTTTTGTTATTATGTTTTGACAAATATCCCTAAGCTTAATATCGTTGTCAGACCATGTACACTATAGCTTCCTCCAGTTGTGGTGTAAATATTCTTGCTTTCCCCCGGAAGGAGGTATTTGCTATGTCCAAGTTGTGGAAAAACTAATTGACATGTATGGGTCCATTTTACCTACATATTTTTCCTTCTGTAAAAAAATCAGTGCTTCTATATTGTGCACACAGATTACAGTACTGAGATACCTTCAGTTACAATATTGTAAATACAGTTAGTACCTGTTGGTTTGCCTGGAAATCCTGATAACTGATGCAACTGTGGATCTAGGCAAGTTAGGTTGGACCCTCAGCCCTCTTCTAACCCTTATGGTCTGTTCCTTTCTGTATCCATTTTCACACGGCCACAGGAAGCAAAGTTGAACCCTAAGATGACTCCTTTTGTATGTGTGGCAATTAGGTACAAGCCAATAACAGCAGAAATTATGACCAGGTATGTCTTTTATGCAGCTTTACCTATTTAGGTGCTACAAAATATGGACACAACCGTACCATGCGTTACCTGGAGTCCCCTGTTCATTGCATTGTGGTTCTCTGCAAAAAGGATCCCATGGCTTCTGTATTTTGGATAGGATATGACTTGTAGTAGATTTACAGCAGTAAAGTGCTAAAGAAATATGCTTTAATACTGACATACTTTGTGCATATACAACTTCTATATATATGTGGAAACAAGCCATTACTGGACTACTATAATTACCAAATAGAGAAAAAAATAAACACACAAGGCTTTCTTTTGCAGTCTGAAAGCTGAATAATTATATTATATATCTCTCAAGTACATAATTTCATTTGTGTGACAAATGCAACATGATTCAATGTATGACATTTCGTTTATTTTAGATTTTGACCTTTAAGATAACTAATTTGATAGCAGTATCTAAATGTCTGCAAATTAGCTGTATTTGTACATAATTGTGTGGGTGGTTAACACTGACTAGAAGAAGTATCTATGAATTTCTGATGAAGTGGTGATTGAAAGCATTTATGTCAAAACAACAAAAGAGAACACTGTTTGGGTCTCGTAGTCTATGGTTTATGTGAAAGTGTTAAGTATTTTGAAAAAGTAGACACTGCAATGAGACAAGTGTGAAAATTATCAGCAAAGACTGTAATGCGCTTTGTCCCACCCATCTGACTGACAGGATGTGACTGAGCTCGACAGACTGCTGTTGGCAGAACAATATAAAATAAAAGTCCCTAGTCACAGGAATATACACACAGAGAGAGAGAGGAAGCCAGTACAATAAGAGAGCCTCCTCTAATGCATATGGGTCTGCATTCCTCTAGATAAATGTATGTTTGTGTGTGTGTGTTTGTGTGTGTGTACTCTGCATGCATACTCTCTCTCCCTTTTTACATCCATGCATCAGTCACTCGCACAGACCAGTGTTTATGTCCTGTTGACGTGTCCCCTCTGCTCGCTCCTCTGTCATCTGGGTGCTCGGGAGCGGGGCCTAAAAAAAGGCCTGAGCCGATTATGCTCGTGTTTCTCTCCAGAGCCGCAGACCAATATGACGTGTTTTAAAATACATAAATGCAGCCCTGCGCCAGAGAGAGAGAAAGAGAGACAGAGGCGAACCCTTATGTGTGTGTGCGTTGCCTGCCTGAGTCAAGCCTATGTGGCAGGACACAGGCTCTCTGCTGCCACCAAGCGTCTGCTCACCATACACTTACACACAATAAAAAAACTCCACTTAGGGTAAAGGGATCAGTTTCATACGATATCAGATTTCATTTTGGTTTGTATGTTTTTGTGCGAAAGACAGGAAGACACGCTTGGTAATGGTGCCGTAACACCTGGAGGTGTATAACTGTTTTTGCAGAGCTCCTCATTCATTCTGCTGACACCATTGTTTCAGGCCACCTCATCCTTTAAGTCACTCTCCAGGAAATTTACATCTTTCATCATATGTCCAGTGAGAGGGAATTTTTTCTTTTTTTTGGGTGGAGGGGTGGAGTAGTGGTTGGGGTGTTGGTGTGTAATGTGAAAGACAAAGAGATTTTTTTTTGTCTAAATGTGTCTGCGTGGAGGTATGTGGAGAGCTGGAGATAGGGCTGGCCCATGAGACCCCAAGGCAAAGGGAAGCGATAACACAGCCAAACAAAGATATGCAGTGGCTCTCTTTAATGTAAATGCAGCCCCCCAAAAAGCCACATAAACTGGCATGTCTAGACAAGTTGTCTCTGAACACCAAAAAAGAAATGCAAAGAATCTATAGTCATTTGCAACTCTAATCTGTACGATTTGTGATGGTGCTTCACTTTGACAGTGGAGATACAGACTTGACACAAATAGGCTACATTGAACCCCCATAACAGCCTATGATGAAGCCAAGGTCTATTGTGGACCTATTAGGTAGTTTGCAGCAGAATGATGAGACTTGCCAAAATGAATGTCAAATTTCAAAGCTGTCCAAAGCTTTGTTTCCATCTGAACTGATTTTTGAGTGGCAGGCTAAACCTATTGCGGCAAGGTTCAGGATTACTAGTAGACAAAAACATGAGGTGAAACACTCAAAGTTAAAAAAAAAAAAAAAAAAAAAAAAAAACTCCCAAAAGATATTGGGTCAATGCTGCTTTTAGAAATCTTCTAAACAATTTACGGTCCAGTTGTAAAATGTAGGTTTCATTTTTACAGGCAATTAACTGTAATAAAACAGAATGCATTTTCATTGGGTTTTCATAACATTCAATCTTTTTTACATGGCATGTATTTATCTTTTTAACTTTCTGTAAAGTCATTATATTACATGTGTATTTAGTGGCAAATGTTTACAAAATGCAGAACTGTCCAAATATGTTATCACTACTTTTTTGCACAAAAAATGCTCAACACATTTATTTATTTGTTCCCTTGTTTTATTTCATTCATTCTAGGTTTGGTGTGTGAACGGGAAATTTCCTTTAAAAATGTGAATTCCTTAAGGCGTTCATATTCCATTAACAAAATAAACAGATTGACATTGCAGATTGAAAAACTATCCTGATTTAAATAACTACAAAGGCTATCAGCTCAGAACTGACAAATGCTTGGAACGACCTGCCTGTACACGGTTAGGCAGGTAGATGCTGGGGAGGGTGCAACAAATATTAATATAATTTTTGTTGTGTTGTAAATATGTATTTGTCATACATACTACTACATATAACTATTAACATTTTTATTTATTATAGTGGTATAAGAGATTACAATAGCTATTTATTTTTTTCTGATTTATAATTTAATTGAAATCTAATTTTACTACAATGTATCCTTAGACATTTCCAACTGTGCAAAAACATTGGCACATACTGGTATATATTGTGGTATACTAAAAGGAGGCTTGTGCAAATGATAGAAAGGGGATGTTAACCTAGGGTTAGCTAAAGTTAACAAAAGGGGAGGAAGCATCACACTCTCTCATGATGTAAGTGCCAATCCTTCTGCGTGACGGACAGTACATCTTGCACTCTTCACATCTGAGCCCTGACATCCAGAGGTCACCGTAGGAATGTGCTGAGGGGCATGTAACTCTCCTTATCATGTGTGTGTGTATGTGTGTGTGTGTGTGTGTGTGTGTGTAAGAGAGTAATGGTATTTTTTACAGGGCCTTAATATTCTTCATAAATCCAAGGAAAATGACCTCACATTTTATATGAGGACTCAGACCAGCTCAAGAAAAGGACACTGGAGCTTAGCTGGATACTACACTAATAAGTCTGTCAGACAGGTATCACTGTAAGTTATCGGTCTGAGGCAAGTATCTCACTGGGCTCGAAAGGATTAACCTTTGAACCGTAACCTACAACCTCCAGCTTGCCCAGAGGTCATGAGAGAGGTCGTAATGGACAACCACAGCCTGAGATAGAGAGATTGACGACTGTATACAGATGAGGAACAGAAAGATGTATTGATTTTTTTTTTCCTGGCACTATGATACAGGGACAAACGTTCATTGATCCATGACTGCTTGCACTTCTTATTGCTATCAATGAGTGGCAGCCAATACTACTGAGGTCATATTACTCCCACAATGGACTTGGTGACAAGGTTCTGTTACTAGTAATAAGCTGGGATGGGTCGTACTTTTTATTTCATTGTCCATCAAAAAAATTTGTTTTCCCATCTGTTAACACACCAAGTAAAATATTAGAGCTTCTTTTTTCACCAACTCAAGCTGAGAGCCAAAAGCGGAGGTGAAACGTTACTCGAAATCAATGACAGAACTAGAGACTCCCGACATCTCTTTTGATCAGTGGACTTTTGGTAACGTGGCCTGCTGATCTGTGTACTGTGGTTTGATTACAGAAATCCAAGGAGTCTGACACCGGAGCCTATCTGATTTCTGACAGGACAAAGGCGCAGTTAACACAGTTACTCACACCCTCCCGAGGCGTCACCTCTCTTGCTTTCAGCGCAAACAAGCTGTCTCAAAGTCTCTCTTTCCCCCCCCTCATTCATTCACACCTTTGGCAGAATCAGTTACGCCCACTTAAGCCTTCTGTCAGCACGGAGGAGAATCCTCAAGCGTCTTAAACATACACACATAAACATGCAGGCACGCACACACACACACACTTGTCAGCAGCTTATTGTTTCAAAGGAACAGAAGCCTGTGAGAAGGACAGGTAGAAAAAAAAACACACACACAATCTTCTCACGTCCCTTCCTTCCTCCTGACTCATCATGTTTCAACATAACGCTCGAGAGCAGATCATCTCAGTCCTCTCTCTCTGTCTCCCTTGATATCACACCTCTGATGAAAGTATCCATTCCCACCCTCTGATCACAGATTATCCCAAACTTCACAGTGACAACATGCAGGTAAGTAAAACACCAGTTAACCCCCCCCCCCCACCCCCCACCCCCCCCACCACCTCACTGGCAGCTTCAACAGCATCCAAGCCCACACGCAGTATTCAATAAACACCCGTCAAAGTCAACCCAGGCGCAATAAAATGATGTTTACCTGTGAACACACAGAAAGGATTAAGGTGCCATGAGGGGGACCAAAAAGCCCCTAAACTAACACCCAATCCTGCTACTTTAGCCACCATTTGTTTTTCCTCCAGGCAAGAGAAGGGGGCTGTGGACAGGACCCACCACTCTCTCGTTTGCAAATATTTAATATAGAAAACGATTAACATTTTTGTCTAGGTCTAATTTCCTCCCGTGTAGTGAGGACTTCACGACACAGCCTTTTGGGTGCAGTGTACACACCAAAGGTCACCCAAAGGAACCCCGTCGATATCCAGCAAACTACATTGTGCTAACCCCAGCGTCGAGGCTAAGATGAACTTCACATGCGGTGTGGTCGGGTTTTATCACACCATGGTGGGCCAACCTACCTTATCTAGTTGCAAGATGAACAGCAAACATTACGCCTGGTATTGGTTTAGCACATGCTACTCTCTCCACAGTCCCAGCAGGTCACAGGAACTTAATTGAATCTCCAGACTGAAATAGCTGTAGTGTGGGGGGGAAAATAAGGAAAAATGCCAAACAGTACTGCAGTGATTCTGAGATAAGCGTCAGCTGTCAGACAATGACTCAAAATCATATCAAAAGTCACTAATTGACAGTCACTAAGTACTTCCACACTATTCCATTACCAATGCAACTGTGAAATTATGTCCTGAAATGTCCCCTTGGCTCTGCCTGTCCTATTACACGTAGCACGCAAATGAAGCACATGCATTAGTGTAACGTTTCCACTTCAAAGGCACAGGGATATATCATCCTTGTCAGTCCTGGGCAGGTTGCCCTCCAACTGTAGCCCCCCACCCCATTCCCATCCCATCCCCTGCCCCCAATACCACTAGACCACCCTCCCCTCCTCCAACTCCCACCCCCTACCCTCTGATGTGGACTGCTTTGACTTTGAAAGTTTGAATGCAGAAGAGGTCATTGTGCATATGTCACAGTCTCCTGTTTCAGCCCATGGTCCAAGGTCGAGAGGCTGTTGCCCTGTCCACAAACACTACATCAACATGACATAGTGAAGGAAAAAAAAAACATCATGAAGTCATACACTCTAACAAAAGAAGCTTTGGGCCAGTAGGCTGGTGTGAAATCAGTAAATCTGTCTTAGGTAAAAAACGGCGAAGGGGATTGAAGGAGCACAGAGTGAAAAGTAAAGCATGTCAAATAATAGAGAAGAAGAATAATAATAGGAGGACAGAAATGATAGGAGTAAAGATATTCCCTCCTCCGTTAGATAGAAAAAGGACAGTAATTTATCCACTTCAATTCTGCACAAGCAAGATCACAGCATATTACTTGAAGTCTGTCTCCATCTAGTGGCTATTCTTGTTGCCTCAGTGTAATGGAGACTATTTGCCATCCATTAGGCTACTTGTGAATGTTTGTGAGTTGGCTTTGAAATAAATTGGTGGGAGCAACTATGTGCCACAGCCACTGCTCCCCAAAAGCTGCTGTTTCTCTAACAGCCAAATGCTGTGACACTGCATTTGCAGATGCAGACAATGCAAGATGTTGAATCTAAAAAGTACAGTGCATCCGGAAAGTATTCACAGCGCTTCACTCTTTCCATATTTTATGTTACAGCCTTATTCCAAAATGGATTCAATTCATTTTTTTTTCTCACAATTCTACACACAACACCCCATAATGACAACGTGAAAAAAGTTGAGATTTTTGCAAATTTATTAAAAATAAAAAAACTAAGAAACCACATGTACATAAGTATTCACATTGAGCCTTTGCTCAATACTTTGTTGATGCACCTTTGGCAGCAATTACAGCCTTAAGTCTTTTTGAATATGATGCCACAAACTTGGCACACCCATCTTTGGGCAGTTTTGCCCATTCCTCTTTGCAGCACCTCTCAAGCTCCATCAAGTTGGATGGGAAGCATCGGTGCACAGCCATTTCAGATCTCTCCAGAGATGTTCAATCGGATTCAAGTCTGGGCTCTGGCTGGGCCACTCAAGGATATTCACAGAGTTGTCCTGAAGCCACTCCTTTGATATCTTGGCTGTGTGCTTAGGGTCGTTGTCCTGCTGAAAGATGAACCGTCGCCCCAGTCTGAGGTTAAGAGTGCTCTGGAGAAGATTTTCATCCAGGATGTGTCTGTACATTGCTGCATTCATCTTTCCCTCTATCCTGACTAGTCTCCCAGTTCCTGCCACTGAAAAACATCCCCACAGCATGATGCTGCCACCACCATGCTTCACTGTAGGGATGGTATTGGCCTGGTGATGAGTGGTGCCTGATTTCCTCCAAACATGACGCCTGCCATTCACGTCAAAGAGTTCAATCTTTGTCTCATCAGACCAGAGAATTTTGCTTCTCATGGTCTGACAGTTCTTCAGGTGCCTTTTGGCAAACTCCAGGCGGGTTGTCATGTGCCTTTTACTAAGGAGTGGCTTCCGTCTGGCCACTCTACCATACAGGTCACTGTTTGGTGGATTGCTGCAGAGATGGTTGTTGGTGGTTCTTAGTCACCTCCCTGACTAAGGCCCTTCTCCCCCAATTGCTCAGTTTAGATGGCCGGCCAGCTCTAGGAAGAGTCCTGGTGGTTCCGAACTTCTTCCATTTACAGATAATGGAGGCCACTGTGCTCATTGGGACATTCAAAGCAGCAGAAATCTTTCTGTACCCTTCCCCAGATTTGTGCCTCGAGACAATTCCTTTGACTTCATGCTTGGTTTGTGCTCTGACATGCACTGCCAACTGTGGGACCTTATATAGACAGGTGTGTGCCTTTCCAAATCATGTCCAATCAACTGAATTTACCACAACTGGACTCCAATTAAGCTGTAGAAACATCTCAATGATGATCAATGGAAACAGGATGCACCTGAGTTCAATTTTGAGCTTCATGGCAAACGCTGTGAATAGTTATGTACATGTGGTTTCTTAGTTTGTTTTATTTTTAAAAGCACTTTAAGACTTTTTTCACATTGACATTATGGGGTGAGTAGAATTGTGAGGAAAAAAATTAATTTAATCCATTTTGGAATAAGGCTGTAACATAAAATATGGAAAGAGTGAAGCGCTGTGAATACTTTCCGGATGCACTTCACAAAGCTGGCTAGGGCTTTGTGGTTGTAACCAGGGGTTAATGTTTGATCCCCGAACAGTGGACCATGGCTGAAATGCCCTTAAACAAGGCACCTAACCCCTCACTGTTCCCTGGGTGGCGCTACCAGGCAGCCAACTGCTCCGGGTTAGTGTATACTTCACTTCACTGTGTGCTGAGTTGTGATGTGTTAATGAGTCCATGTAATTTTGCAGGTATGGCAAAGAATGTGGTCTATGCTCTCAGGAAGTTGTTTAAAGGATCCCTGCCACACAAAATAGTTTTAGCTGTTGTTTTTGAAATATGATAGGTCTGTATGAGTTTGTGTTATATGTTGCATGTGTTACATCTGCAATAACAAATGAAAAGAAATAATCTGAGAATCCAGTCAGTCAGTTATAAACTCCTGACTTGTTTTTGTTTTCTAATGAGCCTTGTTTGTGGGCTGATGTTGTAGAGGTAACACTCTTCTGGGATAATGTAGGTGTGGTTTTGGGGCTCAGTGTGTGGTTGTTGGGGGTTTTAAGTGATGGTGAACGCTACACTATGTTTTTACAGGACCTACTTTTAGAGTAGGGTGACAACCCCGATTTCTGGGGACAGTTTGTCCCTGATTTTTGAAGCTAAAACATTACTTATTTTAATGATATGGACTGTAAAAATAGGAGTGTCCCAGGTTTCCAATGAAAATTCACAAAAATGTCCCTGATTGTCATCTCAAAGGTCTGGTCTTATTTTAGAGGCTAATGAAGATTCAACAGCTCGTGCAAGTTTGTCAGTTATTAAATTATGGATTGGATTATGGAGTTATTAAATTATGGATTGGATCTTCAGTGTTCATGCAGCACATCTTAGGAATAGTTTTTAGGACATGAGCTTGGATCAGAAACATCTTTGACTCCTCTTAAATCTTCAATTAAAACATATTTTTACCTACTTGTTTCAATAGCCTCTGACATTCTAGGGATCTTCTAGGGTCTTCTGTGATGTTTGTACTTTGTCCTGTCTATGTGCAATGGTACTGGTACTGATAGTCTTTTGTGATGTTTGTACTTTGTCCTGTCTATGTGTGATGGTACTGGTACTGATAGTCTTTTGTGATATTTGTACTTCATCCTGTCTATGTGTGATTGTACTGGTGTTGATTAACCGTCTCATTGTCATTATATTGTCACATATACTGTGAAGCACTTCAGTTTTAAATGTGTTATACAAATTAAACTCACATACTGAACTTACTTCATAGTTCAAGGTACTGCACCTTAAACTTACATTTACTTTTACATTTACCCTATTGTTTGAAATAGGATTTCTTTGAGTTTACTTGTTTTGATTTTGATGTACTCATTGGCGTGATCAAGAAAGAGTGATGGGAAGAACTCAAAAGTCAAAGGAAGAAAAAACGAAGGCACTCCAGTTTTAGTTATTTTTTTTATTTTTGAGCAAGGCAAAAAAAGGCTGACACTTTGTCTGGGTTCAGTCATCAGTCAATTAACAAGAATATATGAGCTGTCAATCATCCAGTGGTTGCTAGTCGCATAGCTTCCAGCCAATGGATGATGTCAAATACCAATGTCACATTCATTTGTGCTCTCAAACATATATATATGTCATATAAAAGACACTAAATTCCACACAATAAATATAACAATGTCAATATTGTTATGACTAAGATACATATTTATACTAGACCATATTACAACAAGGAGAACATTTTTATTTCAAATAATTGGTAAGAAAACAACTTCATCATTTAGCCCCAGAAGCTTAGTTGCCTGTAAAGTTACAATCCAAAATGTCTCTGCAGTTTTTGATCCTGTCTCCTCTTATGTGATATGGGATTGATTGTGTGAAATGGGGCTCCCATGTCCTGCCTCCTCATAGTGGACAGACATTGGATAGCTTTGATTTTTTGAGCAAATTGCAGTCTTATGTTTGATTTTTAAGTTTCCTTTTGGTTTTCCCCAATATAGATTCCAAGGGCATTCAAAGCGATAGACCTCACATTTTGTGTTGCAGTTGGCAGAGTGATTCATTTTGTATGTTTTTTGGTTGAATATATCCACAAAAAGGTTGGCTCTGGAGATGTTTTCACAGTGGTAACAATGTCTGCACAGGTAAGTGCCCTTTGGTTTCTGAAGCCAAGAGGTTTTTGAGACAAGGTAGCTATGGACCAACTTGGCCTGTATGGTGGGTGCTGTCCTAGAAGTGAGAGAAGGACAGTCAGGAAACAGTTCTTGAAATGTTGGATCTCAGTGTAATATATGACAATTTCTTTCATGTTTCTTTCATGTTACATATTATTGTTTACCATAATTGGTAACAAAATAAACACTTGAATTGTTTATTCAAGTTATCCACTGATTTCATCTTATAATATCATGTGTATAAAAGCATACTCATTGCTTGCACTCAGATGATACGACATCACTGTTTTGAATGCTTTACCAGACTCAATAAACAAATAACAAAGGTAGCTGGCATACTATACAGTCATGAAAAAGAAACTGAGGGATCACACCGTCAACCAGTTATGGCTTTGAAATTGCAGCCATCAACCAGCACAAGTTATTGGAATCTCATGATTACCCTACGGGGACACACTGTGAATGCATCAGAAGGATCCTGTGCCATAACAACTGTTTGCCTTGTTTGCTTGGCTTCCATCGGGCCTGTACGTTTTCTGTTTTAATCCCCCTGCCTCTTTGACCTTCATCACGCACTACTTCATTTTATATTTATATATAATGGAAACACACAAAAAAATTGAGTTAAGAAGCTTTATTGTCAGAAGCAATGGTTGGTTTGTCAAAAAATAACTTTTACGTTGTTACATCTGAAGGAGGCAGCTCTGGCTTTGCTCCCAAAAGGTTCTCCGGCAAGAGAAAGAAGAAACAGAGAAGTTATAGTAAACAAATCACAAAACTACCACCAATGCATTACCATCACTTATTTCCTAACTTTTGGATAGTACAGCATTCCAATTATCACTATATGCCTTTCTCTTCTAATTGTTATAGTGTTTTGTTAGTATTTTGGGAAGATTGGCAAATTTTCTTGCAAATTTTCTTTTCTATTTGAGGCAATCAGAATACACTGCTGGGATACTCTTTAAATAAAATAGACAGTTGTACACATCCCAATATATGTATGTTACAAGAACCAGAAATTGGTTATAAAACAATGAATTGCTAAGTGGGCTTGTTCAAGTCTCTTTAACAAACACACACTGCAAACTAGCCCATTTGTTGTAATAGTTTTACAATTCAATATTTTTCAATACAATCAGTGGTTCTCTGATACAAAGAAAAGCCCATGTAATCTCATTACCCCTTTCAACCCGAGGTCTGTTTTGAGGGTAGTTTCTCTCTCAGATCTTATCACAGGCTTTACATCCTCAGGCACTACCTAAAACTACCTTTCTGCCAAAGTGCTTCTGTCTGTCAGTATGACTTGACAATTTGGCCACTTCTGGTAGTATTGTATTGTTAATAGGCTGTCTTCGATCAGGAGTTGAAGTCACCTGGTGGCTTGCGATAAGTGACATCATCATGAATTGCCTGTAGCTCATTTCACAGTTTTTGCTCGTCAAAGAACAGATATGTCCCAAACTGCTGCCTTTTCTGTAACTAAATCCATCCTTTTGTCTCAAAACCCCAGAATAATGCATGGTCAAGGACACTAAAAGGTTAAAGTCTCTCACCACAGCAAAAAGTGGTGACCTTATCATGTGCAATCTGCTATTATGGTATTAGAACCTGTTCACACATAGCAGGATATCTCTAAAAACCCATATTTATTTAAGCAGTTGCACCTAAACAAAGGTTTCAGACTTTGACAACTGGCTACAACACACCATAGTCTACCTCCACATAGTTCAGGACTAGGTCTCCAATGCTAAAACCCTGGTTAGCTAGTAGACTGGGCTAGCAGCAATGAAGTTATCCATAGCTGGTTAACATTGTCTTTCCAGATACTGGACTCTTTAACTTCGCCACGCTTTATACAAAGTCTGGACGCTGCATACTTCACTATAGGTGGGCACTTCATTTAAGCTGTTCGCCAATCGGCTGCTAAGTAATCAAATAATCGAGGAAACCGAAGCCTTTGAAGAGTACACAGACCAAATGAAATCTTGAGTAGAGGCAGCTACTAGCGCTAACCTGTCAAAGAAACAGAACAGTAGATGTCATTTTGATTGCCCGTTTACACGTAGCTGGATATCTAAAAGCAATGCGTAGTATTCATTTATCATCATTTACCCCATCAAATACCCCGGTATGTGTAAACAAAGTCTCAGGCTGATGGAGGGGGACCCAAGTATGCCTAGCTGAGAGCCAGGGTCATCGTAATGTGTTTAAATAAACATGCAATTGAAGTTTAGTTTGGCAGTGTGCTTTTATGAACAGGAATTGTAGGGTCAGCAACTGAAAACCTTTCTCCACTTCTCATCTAGCCTGGCCATGCCTTCCTAGCACTTCCACTTGATTATCAGCTACCTAAAAAGCTAGTCTGGATTCAATCCCATTGAGCTTGTTGTCTCAGGAGGCATTTTAACCTGTCCAGTCAGCAAACATAGGGAGACATTGTGAATGCAGAGCTAGAATGCCATCAGTCAAAGCAAGCTATTAGTCAGGGGCTTATCTAATCTTTTTAAACTTAACACCTCAAGCAGGCAATTGAATCTCACTACCGAATGTCCAGACCCTCTGTATGGAACGAAAGAGTAGAAAGCGGTCTGTTTTTATTACCAGGCTACTTCCCATCCAAATTCAGTAATACTTACCCACCTTTGTGATTGTGACCACACAGAGCCAGTTCATTGATGGTAAGAAACTGAATGCCAAATGAGACACTTCAACATGCCGAGTAGTGACAGACGACCCAGGTTTAGTGGCAGCTATGATATACAGCAGGTTATAGAGGAGATTTGTGCATCAGACGACGACGAAGAATGGGACCGACATTTGGGAATGTTGAGTGATGAAGAGAGTGATCTTGATCACCAACTTCTGGAGCAGTCAAGGTAAGTGTAATGAAACGCTAGCTATGGCACATATTTCATGAGAAAGTTTTGCTAAGTGTGTGAATCGAACGTGAGCCGTCTCCTCAGGTGAAAACAGCTTGTTGTTTGCCAGTCATTTTTACATAGTATAGTACATAGTATTTATTATGAGATTTATTATGAGATACATTTCAACGTTTGTGCTTGTATATGAACATAGACAGCAAGATCTGTAGCCTATGTAGGCTAAGTAGACCTAGCGCGCAAACTCATCTCATCATTGAGCTGCTCGACCAAGCGTTTGCGTTGTGTCAGTGACGTGAAATGAAGTTTGTCCTCGTCATGTTTTTTTTAATAATCTTGTAACCTCAGAGATTTCCAACAAACATGCTATTTATTTGCAAATAAGTTAGGACTTGTGTTTGAATGCACTACATGAATTTGGTCAGTGAGAAAATGTGCAGTTCTCTATGGATGTACACCTAGCTCAGAAACTTACCTCGAGCTCTGATCTGAAGCAACATGAGTCATGTTGGTGAAGTGAAACCTTAAGTATTTCCCAAAATTATGATGATAATAATAATATAAGGATAAAAGATTGTTTGCCACATGTTCTATGAAAATATAACATGCAGTGAAATTTGAGTAATACTGCACTGCTCGAGCTGTCTTATTTTCTTTGGCACAATAAACATTGTTTTTGCTGTTGTTTCCAAGAGCTGGTTACAACAACTCTACTGATCAGATATTTGTACTGAATATATTATTGATAAGAATACAGGTTTTTGTTATTGCAGAAATATTATAACCATAACATTTTTTTTTCTGGTGTAGTGATGAAGATCCTTCTAGTGCTGAAGACGAAGATCTCAAGGGAAGGGAACTGTTTTGCCGTTTTTCACAGCAAGGCCTACCAACACTGAATCTGTTGGGTGATTTTAAATGTTCATCTAAACTGTATAAACTGTATAAAAATGATTATTGACAAATATGTATATGAGATGGATTAATAAGATATGTATGTATTTTTATTAAAATGTGATTGTATTGGTGTTGCAACTGATTTTAATAATAAAACTATATATATAGTAATTATAATGGTTATTTGGGATCGTCTGTATACATCATTTTCAAGGTGAGTTCCTTTCATCCAATTGCTACCAAACTTTGTATTTATTTAGTCAGTATTGTATTTGTACAATACTGTTTAGTCAGTACAGTATTTGTATTTATTTAACAGGTAAATGCAACTTTCTGCTATTTCACTTTTTAACAACATGTTGCATTGAAGCTGTAGAGCTTTACATGCTTAAAATTGGTGCTCGGAATATGCAAATTGTATGTAAATTTACGCAAGTTAGCACATATAAATAATACACAATTGTCATGTCAAACATATATTTGTGTAGTTTACCTATCTGGCTTTAAGAGAAAATGTTTTCCTTGAGATATGCTTTGTTTAGCAATAGAAGAAAAAAATATTAAAGGAGTCATTTTTGGTCTATTGGGAAAGAGTTAAGGCAGAGGTTTGGAGTATCGGACATGGGCACAGAGCTGAAGGCCTATCTTGTGGTGAAGGACATGCATTTGCAGTCACTGACAGGGGGGCAAAGGCACTCTGCTCTGGGTTGGTAGCAACAGTGCTGGGCTCAAAGGTGGAGACTGGAGCTTGCACAATGGTAGATGATGTCTGTTTTTTAATGAGCCACCTATGCATGGATTTTGTTGGTGTTGCCTAACCACAGGAAAAGTATATTGTATATCAACCCATATACCCTATACCCCTTAATTAGAAGGGGCACAAAACCTCATTAGCTAGCATTTCTCTTCCTTACATTCACTCTCACAGAGTTTGAGCGACAGGGATGTAGGTTGATTTACACCAAAGTGATTCTTTAATATTGTAGTCTATCACAATAATTCACTCATCTCACAATTTCCGGGCCTAGGCATCTTCCTGTCACAGCATTCTACGTTAGAAAATTTTTGTTCGAGGGGCAGTGCAGTGCAGTCTAAATTATTTTAGCTGTGTGTCTCAGTGCACAAACTCTTCTTGGAAACATGTTTTAAGTAAGGAAGACCAGAAAAAGTGGGGTGATCACACAAGGTGAAGGTGGAACATTCCCATTCCCAAGTAACCTATACTGGTTTGTGGCTTAGTCTACATTTTTCAGCTGGCTATTACAATGGAGTACACAGCTGAAGATGGGGCTGTTCCCAGTCGCTGTAAAGGAAGGCGACCAGACCTCTGAGATGAAAATCAGGAACATTTCCCTGAATTTTCCTTAACCAGGGACATTCTTATTTTCACTGAAATGTTTTAGCTTCAAAAATTGGGGACAAATTGGGGACTGTCCCTGGGAATCGGGGTTGTCTGGTCACCCTACTTTAAAGGGATATGCCACCATTTAGGGATTCATTTTCCACCTCCCTTCCAGTTAAACAACTGATCTTTACCTTTCTCCAGTTCATTCAGTCGTGTTTAACGGTAATACTTTTAGCTCCTGCCTAGCATAGATCACTGAATCAGCATCTTGCTCAAAAGTGTCTAAGAATTCTGATATTTTTCTCAATTTGACTCTTCTGTAGTTGCAAAATGTACTAAGACCTACGGAAAAATGAAACATGGTCAAGTAGTAGTGAAGGCAAGCCACTGATCTCATGGTTGATTGCAAAGTCGCTTTATTATGCTGGAATGAGAGTATAACAGGACTGCTGCTATATGGAGGGCGGAAAAACTAATTTGAGTCCCAATTGCCTCCACTTGTCGCCTGTTGTCTACTGTAATTTATAATGAATGGTTACTCAGCAACGCATCTGCTTTTGTTGCCCATGTGACCATGAGGTTAGACCAAAATATACTAGCTGTATACTTTTCCACCTAAAGTCAATGAATCCCTTTCATTTTAATGGGAAATCTACATAAATACTAATCGCCACTGTGCACAGAAGACATCAAGTCCCGGAAGGACTTGCGTTCAGGGTGGTCACTCTTCCGGTCAACGTCTATTTTTGTGAAGTATGGTAGGCTAGATTGATATTAGACACAAATATTAGTAGTATAGTGTAGTTATACTACTTTTGCATCGGAAGTAAGCCTAAGTAATAAGCTCTCCATGTCTCACCATTTCAGGGTGCATTTCATAGTTAGCTCGTGGCTATAGCCTCATAACACAAATGTTTACCAATGTAAGAAGCTAATTACCGTATAAGTTCTTCTGGGACTTTACGTCTGCCATGCACAGAGCCCTTTGGAGGGCAATTTTTTGATCAACTTGATTGCCCCTCGAATAAAAATTGTTCTATAGACTTTTATCTGCAATTTAGAAGTCAAAACTTGAAATAAAAATGATTAATAATTGCCTATACACAGAACCCCACTAACAGACTTTCATGGCCAGTTTGGTGATCTCCCAGTGCAGGGCAGGAGCATGAGAGGAAGAGACCGTTGTGAATTTGACACCCGTGGACGTGGGCAGACCGCAGACCAACTGCAGTCCTGGACTGGACAGTCATCTTCTGAAATTCACACACCTTCTGTTGCCTACTCATCCCTAGTGGAGACAGCCTTCCTCAGGACCTGTAGGAGTTGGCTGGCCAGTCTTTGTACTCTGGTTCCTCTAACCAGTCATTGTTCTCAAGAAACTGATAGCTAAAAGGAAACTTGCTGCGTCCTTTGTGGCTTGAAAAACATGAAAATTTACTTGATTCTCAGGAGGAAACAACACATCAAGGTAGCAGGAACATGATGACATTCAGTCTAGAACAGGAACATGATGACATTCAGTAGTTGGGTTTCCATCCAACTAGTTGATGCACATATAAGTTATGCAAACAAGAAATCCTTGGTTGGAAACGCCTCCAAATTTGCTTCGGTCTCCTAATGCAAATGTAAACTTTATTCACTCCAGGGGGGTGGATTAACTCTTGTTGCAAATAACGCAAATATTAAGGTTAGATTAAGGTCAATGGAAACAGTTTAACTTGCATATGCTTTTATTGTGTTTCTGTCCATAGATGTTGATCCCACAGCTGGTCAGAACACGTCACTTGATTAGCCTAATTTTTTATTTGCATTGCCTAGTTGATGGAAATGATACAGGCACAATTATTCTTCAGTCAAATTTTTGTTAATGCAAAGAGAAAATGAGAATACGTTGAATAGAAACCCAGCTATTGACACAGAACAGAACTACAGTAATGAGACACAGGTGGGCAAGAAACAAGGTACAACCAGAGGAAGGTGAATGTGAGACAGCTAATGATTAGGAACAGGTGAGGGCTGGAGACAAGAAGCTGGCAAACCAAGGTGACTAAAAACAGGTGAAAAGCTGCTGTTTCAGAAATGGCATGCTGCTCTAAACTGCATACAACAAAAGCTGGGGACTGCGCACTCACATTAAGTCTCATTGCTGACCCTTAGCTCGGCATACCTCAGAGCAGACAAAATCTGCACCCCTAGACTCAGGGCATAGGAGAGTCTAGTCAGGGAGCTGGGGTTCTAGGCTGGCAATGAACTGCCTGATTGTTCATCTGGCTAGCCTCTATTTGGAAATAATTGCCGCATCAGAGCAAACCTCCAGTGGGCTGTAGTGCTTACATTTCCTCATCTGATTCACACCCTCTGCCTATATGGAAGAACATGTCAGACTAATTACCTGTTATGACTTGGGAAGGGGATGATTGAGGTTAGATCATGTGTATGTTTCCTGATTTTTAACTTTCCCAGATCTAACTCACATTGAGCGTGTTTACAGTTTTTCCCAATTGGATTTAAGTCTCATTAAATATTCCACTTGAACCATTCAATCCACGTTTACGTGTCTCAAAGCATTTAATCTGATCGTCATCTTTTGACATGTGCAGTCATTTCTTACGTTATCCTTTTGTTCACATCAATCTGACATCAGTAGCACCCCTTAGCCTACTGCCAGACGTGGATTAAAAGATGTTCATAAATTGGCCTATGTCGCGCAACAACTGAAGGCCGGAAGTGGGGATATGGTTCTTCAGGTTAGCTGTTTACAATGGCAGATCCCAATAGATACTGCTAGACCAAGTCTCTCTGCAACCTCCCTGTAGTCACTTACCAGTGCTGTAACTCTGTAATTTTTAATTGTGCATGTTTCCCTTTAGAGGTTTACAAGCTTTCAAAGTATCAAGAGCCTTGGTGCTAGATTCTAGCTCAAACAAGCAAGCAGCAAGACAAAAATGATTCACTACATCACTTTCGTAGTTTCTTTTTGGAATTATCACCTGAGTGTAGTGGGCTACAATTTGAGTCAAACAAGACTCAATTCATAGCTAAGTTGATGTTAGCATGCTAGCTATTGAAATCGCTAACTAAATCCACAAACAGCTAAACTGCTCTGTGACACAACACATTACATCTTCTTTTGTTGATATCGAAGTCAGTTTGTTACACAACCCATGGAACGCTTGTTTCTAATGGTTTGATAGTCATTCTTTGCTAACACTACCCTCAGATATACCCTACATTAGCATGCTAGCTATCGAAATAGCAGCAGCAGACCCACCAGCCACAGCCAGGCTACTCTGTCTCCATACTGTTCATCAACTAGAATGACTTTGTTTAGGAACATAAACTGAGGAGTCAGTGACTTTTCATGATTAGAAATTTATTGTGATGAGTAATAGGCATCATCACATGTCAACTCAATGGGAACTGCATTGATAGAATATTATTAGCATGTCAGTAATGGAAATGGCTTCGTTTTGCACAGCTAATGAATAAAAGTCTCCTTAAGGTTAAAGTTTACGAGTCTCTTGTTGTGTGGGCGTGCTCGAGAAGTATACAGTGGGTTGCCTACTACAGCTAAAGCTGATTATAAACTCCTGTGTGAGGCCATGGGCTGGTGTTTGGACCCTTGTGATAGTGCAGACTGGAATCGTGCTAATTTCTCTTCCCGCAAGGTTGCATAATGAGACAGTTAGAGAGTTTGGTATTGCGCTGAGGAGGTTAGATGTCAAAGCATATCCCTCTGCTGGTACCACCACTCAGGACTTACTTGCTAAAGATCATTTTATTACAAATGTGGGGAAGGGCGATTTGCGCGTTAGTTTGCGTAGCGCTAAACCAGACACTTTAGAGGATGCTGTTCATTTGGCTGCTGAGTTAGAGCTTATTAGGGGCCTTGAGGAGGGGGTTTACCAGTTGATTGCAAAGTGTGTGGGGTTACAGAGAAGCCTACTAGTGACGAACAGATGGATGTTCTTCTTGGGGTTGTAGAGGGTCTGCGTCTGCGGTCTTCGTCACATTCGCCGTGATTGCCCTTATCTGCAGGGGAACTAGAGGGGGTGTGCACAGAGGGCCAAATGCCAATCATAGAAAGCAGCTCTGAAGAGAGTGATGTCCCTGTTCCTCTTGATGAGTCTGACAAAGAGATCTCTGAGAATGAGAGAAGTGATCCTGGAAACACAGATCTGAACCCAGGTGAATTTGTCGTAGTTAACTTTGCAACCAAACACAGGAGTGTCCGTTACGTTGGCATGGTTGTTACACAATTCCAGGGAAGAATCCAGGGAAACAAGAAAGTGTGGGAGAGACCCACGTTTGCTATAAAAGAAAATGATGTGGCACATGTCCCTAAAAGTGATGTGGTGAAGACGCTGCCTCAACCAGATAGGCCTGGAGGAACCACATGGAGAGAGCAACTCTTTACCTTTCCCTGTAACTTTCAGGGCTGGAATGGTGAGTAGGCCTTGTTATATAGTATGAGGTTGATGTTCTAATCCAGGTGGGTCTAGCCTATGTTCACAGTCCCAGACTGTGTGCAAGCTATGTTCTGAGTCCCAGACTCTGTACAAGCTGGTTGTGATGGTCCTATGTTCTGAGCTCCAAACTGTGTACAAGCTGGTTCCGATTATGGGCCTATGTTTTGGCCCCTACACTGTGCACCAGCTGGTTCTGATTGTCTTTTGCTCTGATCCCCAGACACTAGTTGGCTCTAAAGGTCCAATGTTCTGACCCTGACACTGAATGTTAATAAAAACATTTTGAATGATATTATGTTGCATTTGATTTACTTTCATTTTAAGTACTTTGGGTTACTTTCAAGTTTTTAAAAAATGTGCTCAATTTACCAATCCCCATGATTCTGTTACCAGTCCGACATTAGTTTTGGAATGTGTGGTTGTCAATCTAGCTGTCAGGATTCTAAATGTTAAAACATTATATTGTTATGGTACTTTTAAAGTGGAAAACATAAGTGGATCAGCTTACCCCAAACTGGTTCACTTTACCCTGTTAATTTCTGTGGTCTGTCTGAGTTTACCCCTTAGCTGGGGTAAAGTGATACACAAGACCACTTTTTTAAAACATATTTTCATTGTCTATTGTCCTGAAGACATTCTGATAATTTCCATAGTTAGGAAACATCCTGAATTCATTGGAAATGTGTAAATGTTACTGATATATAATTTCAGCTCAGCTAGAGGGAGGCAACACATTACCCCGCTCTCCCCTGCTGTATGTGCGGTACACTACAAGGCCAACTGTGGGTGGTGGCCATAGAGCTGAGCTCAGTCAGAGACGTTGATGCGGAGCTCAGTATTCAATGATTTTTGGCACAGTGTTGGAGGCTGCCATTGTTGTTATATGTTGCTTGAAACAACTGGAAGTTATGATTACCTACTTTGCGTTCCGGAAGCAGGAAGTGTGACACAGGCCAATTAACTTTGTGACAAATGAACTCGACATACAACATCTATATTGTGCTCCATTAAGATTATGAGAGAGCAGCTTACATTATCATCACAAATGCATTCACTTTCACCTATTTGCATAGCTAATGTTAACGTTAGCAAGGTATCAGCCAAGGTAGCAGCCTATGGAAGTATGTAGGTTACTTTCTAGCATGCTAGCTAGGTTTGTATGGTAAGATACAAGAAGAGAAACAAAAATACAAACTTTTCTGCGGCCATTTCTATAACTCTGTGGTCTGTACAGAGAGGGAAAACATTAATAGAGGCAAGCAGAATCAGATAGTAAGTTTCCAATGAACAAGATACTCGCCTTGTTTGGGTAAATCCAGTGTTACTGATGGCATGCTTGCCTGAATTGCAAGGATTTACATTTTTGCCCCTTTGTACTGTATCCTCTCCTGTCACTGTCGTCATCCTCAAGAGGAGAAGCTGGCAGCCCGACAGAGCTGTGCTTAGGCCTTGGATGGGGCCTCTCATCACAAGCAAAAGCATGAAGGGACCCTGTGAAGTTTGTTGTACAGGAGGAGGAGGAGGCCTCTGCAGAGGCACAGGAGGAGGAGAAAGTCTGTGTTATGGCAGAGGAGAAGGAGGCCTTTGTAGGGGCACAGGAGGAGGAGGAGGAGACCCTTGTGAAAATGCAGGAGGATGAGGAGGTGGATTTTCCTGAGGGCAAGATGTACTTCACAGTAGGAGGGGGCCTCAAGTGCCTCTGCTCCTTAAAATTCCTATGACATTCTCTTCCTCTGCTGTCAGGGGCATGGTACATCCTGTCTGCTTTTGTGATCCACTTTTTGCGATCCACTTTTTTCCTTCTTTTGCACACACTGGAAACGTCTGGCGTGTGCATTGATGAGTTCTTTTACACAAACAACCAAGCTCACACTGTAAACAGATGAAGGTCAGTGCAATGCAAACCACTTATTTTGATCATCAATTTTTTGACAAGAAAAAAAAAAAAGAACATGGACTTTAGCATCGAGAGTGAAGATGAGGGACCTAGATTTTCTCTGACCTCTTTTCAGCTGTCACACTCTAACCACTGAATTAAAACCTCTACCAAATGCCTCACATGACAGCCCACATACAATTACTGGAAGCTGACTGAATGTGAAAAAAAAACTAAATTGTAACAAATAAACAAGAAAGGTGTTGTATCATGAAGAGACCTTAAATGACCACTTACAATTTGTCTTTTGTGTGTCCTGTCCTTTGTCTGTCTTAAATGCTCTATTCTTATGCATATCTGTAATGTTTGTGTACTAAATGTAGCCTGTCTCAAACATCTTTATATATTTAAAATGTATCACCACTTAATCTATGGTGAAATGTTTTTTCTCACTATATACAGTGTATATGGTTAAAATGACAATAAAACCCATTTGACATGAATTGGCAAGATAAGCAGGGAATGTGACTGGTGGCAGCAATAAGTTAGGCTTTTTAGGCTTTTGTCAATATATTGTCGTTATTGTTATTGTCCACAACATAAAATGGAAAATTCAAGCTTCATCAAAATTAGAGGATTTTAAGGGAGATTTTTGTTGTAGCTAGAGCGCTTAAAATCGGTTCATTAATAAGCTGGCCCACTAACATTGTGCACTAATATATAGCCTGTGGCCTATTCCCTGGCCATTCATACAGCGGCAGAAAGAATCCTCAAAGCAGAAGTTTGAAATCTGACATCATCATTTCTACCTTTATCTTGTAGCCCTAATATGTTCATAGGAACTCCCAATGTGAATCTTACCAATAAGGTAGATGTTTACATCTGGATATTTAGACCTTTACAAATATCCTAAGTGAAGTGAACAGTGTTTGTTATGTGGGTTTTACCTTTAAACTATGAAGAATATAACAAAACTAACCATTTATAACCACATATAGAATTTCTAGGTCAAAGGATGTGGTTTTACAAGATGCAGAGGAAGCTGGTCTCTTGGTTCTCAGAACAGTGAGTTCTTGCTGCCTCTGAAGATTGGTGACATGATGGCAAGCCTTGCAATATCTGATGGATCAATCAAAGCAGAGTCTGCAATAAAGGTAGTATTTCATTCAGTAACTGAATTCATAAAGCACTGACTGTTTGCTGGCTTTATGTTACTTTATTCTTATTTAAATATGTAGGCAAGCGTCTCATAAGAAATGTGTTGTTAAAGTGTATATTTTTGTTATTTATAAAACAATATATATTGCTTGTAATACTTGAATGTTTATTCACAGGTTAACACACTTGTTGGCCAAGATGATAAGAATAGCCCAGGAGCAACAGGAGAGGGTATGTTTAGATAATATTAAATATTTTGAGCTGCATATCAGCTGGTCCTGATCTGCCACACTTCTCCTCATTTCCCTCTCCGTATTTTTCTCCTTAATAATCTGCAAGTCTCCTCTATTGAAATGCAATGAAGACATCAGCATATAAATCTTTTTTAAGGTACTGATACTGACCGTCACAACATAGACTTGCATATGGTTAAAGTTTAAAGCAAGTGTCTGAACGTCAGAGCATCAGAGACATCCCTACCTCTGACAGATGCAAGCATCTGAAAGGGGCGTATTGACACAAGGACAAGAAGCAAACGTTATTCTCAGCATCATTCTCAGACCCTTGAAATTTTATAGGGTTTTCAAGTAGGCACCACTCTCTATATTGTTATTTAACAATTAATCTTTGGTACCTACTACCTCAGTGTCTTCCTCACCAACACTGGCAATGTAGGTATGCATTTGCACTTCATTGCAAGTTTGAACTGCAGAGAAAGGGCCAGACCAAGTGTCAATACTTGTAGTTGGCTGAAAAGGGGGGCTTTTATTTTGAAGACATCTACATTGGATAGTATTTCATATTCATGTAACATGGTTCATGAATGTTTCTTCACCATTCTTAGATACATTATGAAGTATGTTTATGTATGTACTGGCAGTCATACATTTTATATATCTGTATATAAATATGTAAACATTACATCTGTATATAAATTTGTAAACATTACATTGAAATGCATTTGCAACAACAAGGTTGCAAATGTCTTGCATGAGTGTCTTGCCCTCACCCATCATGAGAGACTCTTGTGCAACACTTGTAAGTAAAGATCTTTGTGAACCCAAAGTAACATGACAGATCTGTACAGATAGAAGGTAGAATTACTATCAAAGTATTCATAGCTTCAGCTGGTTCCATGACTTTTCTTGCCTTGGTATACTGTTTTTTTGGTTGTTTTTCAAGTTTGTTTAATACTTTTTTCTCTGCTATTCTACCAAGTTTCAATTATGCTCCCTTGCAGCCTCAAATGAAGGAACCCAGTTGATGGACATCTCTGCCGGAGCCTCTCATCATCCACCTGTGCTGCACACCCTTAGTCAGGTAAATTGATCTAATCTTTGGTAATCTGGCATACATCTAGCACCAGACAACCATACAACAACTTAACAATAATAGTATCACTTTGTTTTACGTTGATTATTTGAAAATGTCATGAGCTTGGTTTATTTTGCAGCTAACATGTCTGCTGGTTCAAAAAGAAGAGGACTCTGATGATATTTCTCACAGTAAGACAAACATTGCACAGTTGTACAGAGATCACAAAATGTAATCTAATTAATCTAATTTATCTATCTAGGAAGATGTTGCTTTCTTACCATATACTGTATGCATGTGCAATGTTTTTCTTCCTAGTCTGTTTTAGTAACTACGTTTTGTATAAGTATGAGGTGAAGGATCACAATAGACAAGAAGTATTCACTGTTAAAGAGGATGATGACCCCTGCCTTCGTCAGTGTTTTGGCCCCGCACGTTCTTTCACAATGCATGTCAAGGATATCACTGGCCGTGAAGTCATCACTCTGTTGAGACCAGGTGTCTGTAACTGCTGGAGAACTGAGGTATGGGAGGCGTTATAATTATTATTATTTAAAATATCTATTTTTTTTTTTTGTTCAAAAGTCAGTCTCTCTGTAGTGGCCATTTGTCAAACAAAAACCCAACTGAACTAATTTAACTTAAACAAAGCAAACGAACACTTCTGGCACCCTGGGTAATTAGATAATGTACGCAGGCAAAAGAAAAATATAATTTCCAGGCAGATTTCTCAGTTGTGGCTGCATACAGGTCCTGACACTTCCTCCTACCTATATCACCCATACCTGTGCACACCACTACCCCCAGGTGTCTAAACCAAAGGCTGCACTTAAAGAATAAGCGAAAGTAAGCAAAAATAAATAAAAGAATACACACATAAAGCAAAGCAATTTACTAATCAAATAACTAGTCAAAAAAAATTACCAAAATATAAATTACAAATGTGAATTAAATGATGATAATAAACAAATTAATTGACAAACTACCATGATTTAAAGCAAACTAATATAGCTCCAACACTATCTATCCATCCATCCTTCCATGCATCCTATCTGTCCAGTCATGCATACATGTTGCAACAACGTTTTCTTTTTTTTATTTTCATGTTGTAGATGGAAGTTCAGTGTGCTCCAGGCATTCCTATTGGATATGTCACATCCAACAGTTCTACCATCTGGCCATTACTGACTATTGAAAATGAGAGAAGAGAACCAGTTATGAAGATAGCTGGCGAGTCGTGTATGTGGTTTCTCTGCTGTAGCAGTCTCAGTTTCCAGGTAATCCATAGGAAATGGCAGCAGAATAGAATACCCTCAGTTCACATTTCCCATATGGCCCATAATCAGTGAAAGCAAACATGAGTGTGGCAGGACAAGGAATTTAATTTTGTTTGTAGGCACAACTGCACTACCTACCTACCTACCACTCCCGCCCTTAGGACTATTGACACAGTTAAACCACTGGTAATGCAGGTTTGTAATGCAAACTGGTAATGCAGGTTTGTAACACTCCATAGACCAGAGACAGGTACTCAATGAATGTGTAAGGGTTAACGGCCGACAAGGTGACTGGTTCCATAAAAATAATGGCGAGGTGGAGGCGAAGGGGTTGCCTCTGCTGAGTGATTACTTCCATCGAACAGGTCACCTCGAAGGCCGTTATCACTTTTATCTCCCATTTGTATTTAGGATATAATTGTATCTATAACTTTCTTTATATTTAGGAATCATGTGCATGAACTACAGAAAATAACCTATTCTAGCTACTGTTACGGGGGGAAAGTATAGCGTGATACTTCACTACGGTTATGGTTACCTTTTATAAGCGCATTGATATACAACGGTGATTCAAATGAAATGGCTTGAAATTCTGAAGGGAGTTATTCCATGACAATGACGGCCTCGCATAACATTATCCCGCTTATTACACGGCTACCTCTGTTTCACTTTACCAAACGGTGTTCTGTTAGACTTGACGGCCATTAGCAAGTCCCATTAAAGTGAATGGATCATTCTTCAGTATTATAAAGAGCTTAGTTAATTATCCAGCTAATCATTAAAGAGAACATGTATGAATAGTTTTGTATAATTAAACTATTTTTACTTAGAAATAAGTGCTGGCTGTAAGTATAGGTTGTAATTAAGCTTGTATAATTACATCCGAGCTAATTTTTAATTAATAAAAGTTGAATACATTTTATTTTAACATCAGAGAACAAGGTACAATACTTCATTTATCTGGTCTGTCTCATACAATTTTCAGAAGCAATATTTTAGTCAGGTAATTTCTAAAATTTTACTTGTACAAATACAGATAAATCTCTTTTTATACTCCAACAGATTACATCACTGGATGGAACCATAATAGGGAACATAACCATTGACGAAATGAGGACTGAATTTCAGCTGCAGTTTCCCCTGGATACGGATGTTACAACGAAGGCTGTCATACTAGGAGCATGTGTTTTCATTGTAATACATTTGTAATGTATTAGGTTTTGCATTGAAATGGTTGTGTCTGTTATCGAATTGATTGACCCACAATGAATACTTTTGCTTTGCAGGACCAGATATATTTTGAGGAGATGGAAAGAGGCCTGGTGAGTGTATTCAGAAGAATGAGAAAATGTAAAGACATCCTATGCAAGTTTTTTATATACCTTAAATGAGAAATCCGGTGAATCAATCTGTAGCTCTGTTGTTTGAGGTCAATGAGTAAAAGAACCAGACAACTATAAACCTAGTAATTAATTAGCAGCCAATGTTAACTGAATGGGGCATATGAAAATGAAACTGAAAGTAAGTTACTGCGCGACATTCAGTAAGTGTTGGTAGTTGGTTCAATATCTGGGCATTGTACACGAGGGTACCGCATCCTACCACTTCTTCAAGCAAATAATTGTATTTCGTATTATGTTCATATTAGGTGTTCATTTATAGCATTGCATTAACAAGCCATACCCCCACTAAAAAATCTCCTCTACACCTCTGGTGTATGTTGTATCAAATTTTAACAGGGCTATGGCTTGATTCGTACCAGATTTCTCCTTAAACAAAGCAGCTTTGAAATCCTTTTGATGTTAAACCTGTAATAGAGAGAATAGTGCACCATTCACTACTGTATCCAAGACTTTTGCAACCACAGTCACTGGGCCTACACACTAAGTCAAACATTAGCCTTTGTATGACATTGTGCTTATTACCTTGAGAATAAACATTACTTGCAAATATCAAGTCCACATGCATGGCCTTGAATTTAACTGTGGTGTGAAATACAAAAACTCAGCAATTGGAAGGGAGAGGGCACATTAGCAACAAAAATAAATAAATAAGGAGTAGGTTTCCCATCCAAATTCAAGTTTATTACGTGCATTTTATCTGTATCAAATTCACATTTTGTTGTTGTGTTGCAGCTATGGTGATGGATTGTCTTCAGGATCTACTCCTTTACCCAGAATATTCCAGGATAATTAGGGCTCTGGTGGAAAAAATATATTTCTCTTTACAGCAATTTTATCACTGTCTAAAAGACAAATCGGTAAACCAGAATTCAGAAGATCTGGTCTATGAATGTCTATCAATTTACGGGGACAACAACAATTTAAAAACTGAGAGACTGGGAAATAGTTTCTTACCACATCTTCAGGGTTCAGTAGAATCAGTTAGAGCCTCTATGTCTCCTAATGCTGTTACTCTGAAGTCCATTACTTAAGGCCTACTTTAAATAACAGATCCAGTTGCTCTGTATGAGACAGTGTCACATATGAAAATATCTTCCAGTCATCTTGATGTAATACCAACAAAGTTTCTACTAGAAGTAATGGAATCGGTTGGGTCCTGTTTGCTTTCTATTTTCAATAATTCCTTTTTAAATGGTTGTTTCCCTGATTATTTTTAAAATGCTTGTGTGAACCCACTGCTAAAGAAATCAGGGCTTGATCTTTCTCTAACTAAAAACTATAGACCTGTTTCCAAATAACTGAAAGTTACAGTACTAATGACCTTTTAAGAACAGGTGATGATGGCATGTGCTCTGTCCTTGTACTTCCTGATCTTAGCACAGCCTTTGACACAGTTGATCACAGCATACTGCTGCAAAGACTGAAACATTGGGTGGGAATATCTTGTATAGCCTTGCAATGTTCTTTGTCTTGCTTGTCAAATAGGAAGCATTGTGTTTCTGTGAACAGTTACATATCTTCATTTCTCCTGTTAAATATGGGGTACCTCAAGGGTCACTTCCAGGATCAATTTTATTTTTTTTATACATGCTTCCTCTTGGGCACATTGTGTCTCCTTCCACTTATATACTAATGATATACAGATTTAGCTGCCCATTAGTTCCTCTTATCCTGAATCTTGGTGTTTGATTTGACAGCAAAGTGTTTAAGTGTTAAGCATCACATCACAAAGATACTGTCTTGTTTCTATCACCTCAGAAGTATTTCCAAGACTAGACTTCTAGACTGACTTCTATCTTAATTCTATCTGGATTAATGCCAGAATTCAGCTGCCAGGCTTTTTGCTAAGACAAAGAACTATAGTCACATCACTCCAGTTTTAGCTTTTGTTGCTCTACATGGCCTCTCTCCCAGCTACATATCTGATCACTTAGTACCTTACACACCTGTTTGTAATTTGAGATCATCTGGTAGTGGTTTGATAACAATTTCCGAGGTCAATCTCGAAACTAAAGGAGATAAGGCTTTTAGTGTCAGCACACTTAGGTTCTGGAATGATCTGCCTGATGAAATCAGGTCAGCCAAATCAGTATCCTCTTTTAAGTACCTCCTTAAAACTCATTTTTATAAGAAAGCTTTTCCTAGTTTTGTTTAAGTTTTATTTCAGAGTTAAGTTAAAATTTCATTTTTATATTAATGTTAAGTTCTAATTGAATAAGTTTAAATCATTTTCATTAAATCATTAATTTGTTGTATTATTATTTCTCCTTAATTACTTTTTTATAACCGGTAGATTTGTTGCTTAACAACCTATACATCTTAATTTTTTCTTTGATATTTGATATTGTACAGCACGCATATTGTACAGAACATTATCCCGCTTATTACATGGCTACCTTACTATCATAGTAATTTTACTCATTAAGATGAATAATAGCTTCTGAGAAAAACAGTAGTCCATTAACTTACAAGTCAGCTGATCAGTTGTGGCTACATTCAGTTTCACTTTTTCTTAACAGCGGTCTGTTATATCTAGCAACGGTCCATTATCAAGAAATATCAGACTAGAACGTAGAACGTTGGGAAGTCCCATTGAAGTGAATGGAGCATTTTTCAGCATTATAAAGAGCTGTGTAATAACAATTCATGTCAGAACCATATACTTATTTATTTTATTTTGTTCTGGTTAGGATTCAAGTATTTAATGTACACATACCGTAATTTCCCAATTATTAACCGTGGTTAATACGTGGAATTTGCAAAAATGTTTGGTCTTCATCTATGAGGTTAATACATGGGTGAGGACTATATACAGGATTGCATTTCTTGTCATCATTCTACTTGATCTGATCTGATTCTGATTCAATAGGTAATGGTTAGTAAATACAATACATGTTTTTTTTTTTTTTTTTTTTTTTTTTTTTAGTTTGCATAAAACACTGACCTGAGGTTTATACACCGCACAGCTTATATTCAGGAAATTACTCTTAGTCATTGTAGTCAGTAGACCAAACATTTGACCACATATTGTAGGTATTGATTATATGTGACAAATTTTTTATTTAAAATATTATATTATCCATGACCAGTTAAATCAAATTTGGAGGAGAATCCAATTAGAATTCAGTAAGATCTCTTTTTTTTGTGAGACAAAGATAAGACTATTGCAAGAAGTATTTTTTTCCTTCAGGGTAATACTGTTATTATTGATTGATAATTGCAATTGTAAAATGATTGTATTAAAGTTCTGGGAGGATGATGTCTCAAAAAAAAAAAAAACTGCCTTAAGTTAATTAATGGTCTTAATGTTTTTAAGACCATTGCAACACTACCACAGTGTGGTAATAAGCCAGGGGTTCTCAATCTTTGTTGAGTCACAATCTTCTGAATGATCAAGTTGCTTTTCATGACCCCCTCTACTTTGTGTATAAATTGGAAAAACATGACCGGTGCTTTTTTTCTAAGATGCCATCTACGTTCACATCAAAGAAACAGTCACATCCACCTCTAGGCTGGTTCCCAGACATTAGCTTATCTCTAAAGGCAAAGTTTTTGTGGGACAAAATTAATCATGTTGATATCAGGAATTCCTGACAATGCACAGCTGGGAAAACAATACAGATGACCATGGAGAACACATGAAATTATTAGCCCACACAATTCACACAATCAGGTGACCCCACCAGAATTCATCTCATAACAGTCTTCTAGAGCTTCTTGAAGACGCCCTTGCTCAGGTAGTGCTTGAAGTGATGGCATTGCCAGATGACGTTCCTTACTGGCTGGAACATGTAAAAATGACATTTTGGTGATGCAGGTATAGGTGTCCTGCATTCACTGCATACATTGAAAGATTTAGTTGGACCTGAATGCCAACTTTGCCGCTTTGTATTCTGATTTTTTTGTTGTTGTTGTTGTCGTACTAGGTGCATTGAAATTTGACATTGCTTAATAGCATCCAAACAACCTCAGAATACATTTATTTATTTAATCAGTCATTCAAGCAGTGGGGTTTATGCCTGTGGCCCCTCCCCCAATGTCACTGCTCTGCATTCACCACTAGAGGGCACAACCTTCCGCATATTCTAAAAATGCAGAATTTATTCCACCAAGGAAGACCACAATATCTCAACTTTTAGGGCCCTAATGCACAACCAGTTGCATTTGATAGTTGCCAAACTACCACCAGACAAACAAAAAAATCAAGGACTCAAATTTAGAAGTAAATAAATGCAGGTAGTCCTTTGCATAAACACTCTGTGCCTAAGGATGCACCACAGTGGTTGAGTGTGGTGAATTTTAAACAGACTTTTGACTGCTCCTCCTTGACATTTATTGAAAGAGGCCCCAAAATGCTACCCTGTCTCTGGGCATAATCAGATAGAGTAGAAATTCCAGTCACATTCACGCTCACAATACCCACCCAACGCCTCACAAATAAAACTGAACTAATGAGCAGTGGCGTCCTCTTCATCTTAATTAATCAAATTAATCAGTTGCTCTTAATTGGCTAAAATGGGAACTAAGCTCATATAAAAACATGCATAACTACCACTATATGCTTATGCACTGAATGAAACATTAGATAGGTTGGCTTACAGAGGTCCAGCCCTCAACCTCAATCAGACGAGAATGGTGGGGAGTAGAGAGAGAGAGACCCTCATTGTTTCATCTGACCACTGACCTGGGGGAATTTCCCACCACTTGCTACAGCTGAACAGATTAACCAGACCATAGTCGGGAGCAGTTATCACATTTTTTCGTCTCTCTCGCTCAGGGCACATGGAAGCACTGAAACTAACCCAGCGTAACCTTTTGCCATAGACGATTCAGTTGGAGATGTGGGTGACTCCCCTGCAGACCTGCTCTTAAGTTTGACTGGTCTGGATTCTTGGGTGTGGGTACTGATCAGAAGTTGATGACACACAGTTGGTCTCCGTGCTCAGACATTCCATAACCTTGAAGCCCCCACCCTACCCCCAGAGGTCAAGGGTCTTCAGAAAGTGAATTAGATAGAGGTCTGGTTATAACTGAGCCTCAGAACCTCTTGTTGTCTTAAGCTACTTGCTAGTTCATAAAGACTGAGGATAACTTGACCTTAGCGCTTGACCAAAATATCTTAGCATTTTTAAGCTCACATTTTATAGTCTACAGTCTTTAAAAGCGGTCAGTCAGAGCTGGTCTATGTTGCAATGGTCCATTGTGTATGAGGTGGTAAAGTGAACATGGGGAAAGTTCAATGAGGTCACAGGCATCTACTTAGGATGGGCAATTTGACCAACTTCCTGCGTCCCGACATACCCCTGTTGATTATGTCTCTCCCTCTCTCTCTTTCTCTTTAGCCAAACACACCAACATGCCTGGTGTAGCGCTGATGGCGACACTTGCGTGAATAGTATTATTGTGGTGAGGGAAAGAGAGGTCCTTTTGACGCGATTTTTGGAGAGGCCGTCACGCGGTCTCCCAGGGGCCCTGTGGCCTCCCAGTGCGACAGGACATTAAGGGTCTCACTCGTTCTCAACAGTTTCAGGGCTCTTCCAGGAACAGAACAAATGTCTTATGCTGTTTACCCCTCTTGGCCCCCCATCCACACCTCCCAAGCTTTTGCATTTGCCCAACCAGACAGCAACATAAGAAGCCTTTTGAGAAACTTGAGTTTTTAAGTTTCAAAATAAAATCACTGTCTGTAATAGCAACAATTAGATTAAAAAAAGACAGCATTCATTTTACAGCAGCCGAGTAAACATGGCCATTTCCTCCCACTTTGCTGGCTGAGATTTATGGATTCCCTAACACAACCCTTTGCTTGTGCATATCTGTGTGCACGCATACATAACGTGTGTGTGTGTGTGTTTGTGTATGCATGTCTGCCTGCACCGGACACTATTTTTAAACCCCTGGAGGTGAAGATGGAGTGAAGGGTTGAACGCGTGGTGCCGTGGAATTTATTCAGCTATGAATGGCACAGAGTCACTCGGGACCAGGGGGGACCAGAGTCTCTCTCTCTCTCTCTCTCTCAAACTCACACACACACACACATACACATGTGCACACTGCAGTGCTTTTAGCATTCATGAAATGTTAATGCTTCTCTCTGCTAGTTTCTGCACTAAATCTGGCTGGAATGCAGCAGCGAAGTTTCAGTAACAGAAATCATGTGGCACACACAACCCCTTCCCTGAGGACTTTGTGTGTTTGATATATACCATAACTAGGGCAATGACTAAAACTGAAATGATATTTTGCTAGTGTTTATCTTGGAACACAAATTGTTTTTTAAAGTATATTTTGGTCTATGCATTTAAAAAATGTGACAGTGAACGAGAACAGTGACGAGTGCCGCAAAGCGAGTGAATGAGAGAGAGAGATGAGGTGGGATTAGGAAATGATCACAGGTCAGGGTCAGGCTCAGGCTCGAACCCAGGTCCCTATGGTCACTTGGAACTGGACGTGGTATGGACACTGCAGTCATTAGCTCCACAACACCACAACACATAAATTATTTTACGTATACTATTTTTCAAACTTCACAAGCTTTCATTAACAGCTAAGTGTTTAACTGCTCATGTTTTCTTCGTTGCCTTTATCACTCAGCTTACTTGGATCACTGATATCCAGCTGTCCCATAAAGCACTATGAGAACTGAATACATGGCCTCCATCCATTCATCCATGTCATTTTAACAGTTTCCCTACAGAAGCCATGCCACATCTTCCATGTCAACATTTGTAGATCTCATAGTTTCCTTTCAAGTCAGGTTTGTATAATTTGTTAAGGAACCTGGCTAGCATCCTAGTAGCCTGGAAAATTTTAAATTCTGGGTTCAAATCCGGCTGCCACTGTTGTGCCCTTGAGCAAGGCACTTAGCCCTAAGTTGCTCTAAGGGAGACTGGCCCTGATGTAGTTGATAGCTGACAAATGTAAGTCGCTTTGGATAAAAGCATCTGCTAAATGAATAAATGTAAATGTGAAAACCACATCTCAAGATGCAATTTGGACATGTTTACACATATGTGCTGTAAAACAAGGCATGAGTATCAGGCTGTGTGACTTACAGAAGTGAGGCTGTGAGGAAATAAAGCTGACGCAAGCTCTGCTGTACTCCACTAGATACACAGGCACCGTGGCTAGCTCAAGGCTGCTACTGTATTACTCAATGCAAACAGCTTCTGGTTGCCATCTATTGGCTGCAGTAGGGTTAAGGGGCTTGTGAAAACAATAATTCTCAAAAATGCTCTTCAGTTATCCATGCATTGTGTCACTTTTTTATTTGTCTTTTTTCAAGAGAAAGCGAGGGAGCTCTGAAGGTAAAGCCACGTAGAGTCTTATGTAATCAAACTTAAATAACAGGCCTTAAAAAGGACACCTGTTGGTAGAGGCAGTAAACCCTCGCCCACCGACGATGGCTCAGCACTCTTCCCTACCAAAGACCCCCGCGCCGGAATGCGTTGCCATGCAAGCAGACAACTGCCCATTAATCCAGAGGAGCGTTAATTAAGGATAATTGTTTCGGAAAGACGCATTCAGGGTTTTCAAATAATACTCTGTCTAATGGTAGTTAGAGTACCACAAGCCTTTTTTTATATTCATTTGGCAATGAGTGCCATCTGGCCCCCTGATGGCTTTAGCAGTAAATCCCCTCTCACAGGGGTTAACCAGCATGGTACACGCAGTGTTAACAAATGGGGGTGTGTTGCCCCTTTAGCAACTACCACCCATCCATCCATTTGTTTTTATCCTTCTTCAATCAATCTTAACTGCCACATGGGGATATAATGTCGTTCATGTGGGTAATGCGTATGGCATAGGGGCAAGTTTCTCATTCCAATATGTGTGAAGCAAGACCTCCTGCCTTCTCCCCCTTTGTCTTGGCATTAGGCCGGGTAAGAGAGAAATAGAGAGTGAGAGAGAGAAAGTGAGTTGTAGCACATGCCATTTCACCCTCTACTTAAAAAAAACACGTCTGTGGAATGACGGCAGCAATATTACTGTGTATTTTACCCTCCAGCTGACAACAGCACAAAAGTCCAAGCCAAGTAATATGAATCAGTGTGTAACCGTCAATAAATAACAGAGGCTGACTTTTTGTAGTCTGGGGAAATTGAAAAAAGCCTTTGATGGGTGGAGTGAAAGTATGCTGAAACACATTTTAGACCAAGACACCTGAATTCCCAGGACTTACATTCTCAATTTATGCATGTAGGCCAGCTGTCAGTGTTTGAAACACACTGGCAGTTTAATTTATAATTCAAAAGTGGCATGACCTACAGGAATTATCCCCCGCCTCTCAAAACACACTCCTATTTAATGTCACTAAAACTGTGTATTCACACAAGCCAGTAGACAGTTGCATTGCACTGATTGCACTGCCAATATTTTGAGTGTGGGCATTGAGAGAGAGAGAAAGTGAGTTGTAGCACATGTCGAGTTGGACACAAGGACATCCAAACTGGGCATGCTCCAAGGCAGACATTCCTTCAGAGTCGCGCAGAGACAGATGGTCATTGTGTGGTGGGGTAGGGGACAGGGGTGGTGCTGACGGCTACGGGGGCAGGGTGGGGTGGGGTTAGAGTGCTTAAGGGGCAGGGAGTGCACTGGATAGCCATGCCTTACAGCCCTACAGGATCTTACATCATTTACGAGAAACAGAGATTCTGGCATCAGCTAGGGACATGAAAGCAAAAGTGGGAAGAACCGTAGATAACTCTGCTTCTGCTCTGGAGAAGGTGGCACAATTGTAGACTGTGTGACAGCCAATGGGGGTTGAATGCACCAACATAAATACCCACAATACAGTCAGCCACAGGAAAACAACACCAAATTAGTTTGTAGAGAACAGAGGGTGTTACTAAGACAGTGTTGACCAGTAAAACAGGACCCATGAAGGCATTCAGCCATGGTTTAATTTATAGCCCCCACTGTTGACCCTACAGACGTGATATCCCTGGATGACACGGCTGACACACACAGAGACATGTAGAAGAGTTATTTGTCGTCAGACAGACTCATGTTACGTCTCGTCGTGGGTGGTTTCCCCCTTAGCTCTCCTGCCTTAATCTATAAGGGGACAGCCATGAACTTGTCGATGGATAGGGTGGTTTGGGTGCCCTATCCAGTCGCATTCTATGGATCCATTGCCTTGAATCTGCTTGTGAGAGTTCTTGGGCCTAACTTCAGGCTCAGAACCTTGTAGAGGTGAGACCCAGGGAGTAGGATAAGGAGAATGGAGGTATTTTTCGATAACCACAGAATACAAACAGGTCATGGTAAGAAATGCTTTTAATGTATATGTGTATCCAAAACTGGATTTTTTTAGCTGAAAGGCTATGCAAAG
Source organism: Tenualosa thibaudeaui (assembly GCA_027481765.1). Lineage (NCBI taxonomy): Eukaryota > Metazoa > Chordata > Actinopteri > Clupeiformes > Clupeidae > Tenualosa > Tenualosa thibaudeaui. The sequence continues at coordinate 4,216,818 of JAIFZK010000009.1, read as the reverse complement.
GATTCAAATAGTTCATCCAAGGACACCCTCAGGGCAGATGATCTGTGTTTGCCCAGTGTCTGGGACTACACCTCTTACTGTCTGATGTAGATGGAGTTTTGGGTTTTATCGGTGTTGTATGATACAGTCAAATCGCTTGAGAAAGAGCAAGAATTTCTAGAACAGTATTGCTTGTTTTTTGGAGATGGAAAACACAATGTTTATTTAGATGAAAGAATTTAAATCTGGTTTAGTGGTTAAGCAGATTTCAGATTTCAACAAGTTCTTGCTGGGAAACGAGATGAGAAGGGTTTGAGTCGAAGCACAGCACCACGGCACAATGGGAAAGCTTTGGAATAAATAAATAAACATGAAAGCTGAAACTGTAGAAGAATTCAAGTCTTTGGAGGTAGAGAAACTCTGGTTCAGTTTTCTTTACCGATTATCACAGTAATTCAGGACAGCTATTGGTTTGGTACAATCACCATACCTCTATAGGCCCTCTAAATGTTGTGTAATGCTCTCTTTTGTTAGTTTGCCAGGCATCATGGCATGTTAAGATGAGGAAGGATAAAGTTCAATAAGGAATATGCATGCAAAGTGTGCTTTATCTGAGGGCATCCTGTGTATACTGAGTATGTGTATGGGGGCGGTGGGGGCTAAGCATCCAGTGTGAGGCCTGTGATAGAGGTGCTGCTATATTTAGAGCTGTGCTCCAAGCTGTCCCCCAAGCCTACCCCACCCACATTGAGCAAGGCAAGTGCAGGCTTGTCTGCGGCTCACCACCACTCAGTGCTGCTGCTGCTGCTACTGTGCTCCGGCTGCTGCTGCACTCCTGCCAGGCTTTCCAGAGTAGAGCAAAGCACAATCACGTACACACACAGGCAGGATTTGTCTTTTGTTTTTCTCTCTTTCCTATACCGTGGCTGTGGAGTTAGCGTGTCCTTCTGCTGTGTTTAGAGGTTGCGGTTGAATGTTGTTGTTGTCATCGGTACTGTCCTGAAGTTCCCTCCGTTCTTATTGGCCGGGCAGCTTGGTGGTCATCCCTGTCTTGTGAACCAATCAGCACTCGGGGAAGGGAATGACGCTCTGGCCAACAAAACCTGGAGGTGACCCTGCTTCCTGCACAGTGACAGGGATAAATATGTTCCACTGAAGCTTGCAGTTTTGTATTGGATCCAGGTGTGTTGGCAGGAAAAGTCTTCATGGAGGCAATGTTTAATCTCTGAGTTCAGTTCACCCACTGGGTACCATCATAGACACTGCCTGGGGCACTCATGATTACTGAAAAGATCAATATGTATATGTGAATATGTAATTTGAGCATTTGCTGTGTAGGTTACCGTACTCTGTTTGCTCATGTTCTGCATTTGCATTTAGCAAACACTTTTATCCAAAGCGACTTACATTTTTGTTAACTATCTAGGCCAGTCTCCCCTAGAGCAACTTAGGGTTAAGTGGCTCAAGGGCACAGTGGAGGCAGGCTGGATTCAAACCAATAGCTTTCCAGGCTACCACCACCCCTGTTCTTGCTACCTCCACAAACAAACAAAAGAAATGTCTTGATTTTTAGTTTTATATGTAGACCTGTTCATTCTGTGATAGGTGTGTATTCTACATCTTGGCTTGTGAAATTGTTTAACCCTTTGACCAGTTTACTCTTTTGTAATTCATAATAATATAATATAATTTTATAATTCATTTCTTACTGCATACATTATATAGTATATGAGATAGATAAAAGGCTCTAACAACTTTGCTGAGAAATCTAGGCAAAGGGCATGACGTGTTATTAAAATTAGAGATTAAGTATTTATGGTAAAGCATGCATTGCAATGGAATTCAGTTCTTAGAAGTTTTGCCAGTAAACACAGACCATCTGTCAACATTCTTATAATGTATAATGTACCACTCTTAATGTACACAGCTATTGGTGTTTGCTTTCTATCATGATGGAAAATATGTAATGGCAGCTGAAATGAGTTTATGGTGTGTGTATTTAGAGAGAGGGGGGGGAGTTTGTAGTAAAGAACAAGACAGTGATTAAACCTTCAAAGACCATGATTTTTTTATTTTTTATTTTTTGCAGATGTTACATGTGACAAAATTCTTAGAGTGCCTCTTTTTTGTCTTATTGCTTTTATTTATGTAAGAATTTAAGTGAATATTGACAGGAAGTGAATGGGAGGGAGAGATGGACTGGGAGTGGGAAATGACTTGAGACTTGAACATGGCCACTTGAATCTGAATATGATGTTGGTAATGTTGGCTATAACTATGGAAAATAAAGGCACTAAAGGTCAGGCATTATTTTCTTCCCATAAATTTAGATGACACATTAGATTAGTGTTTGCATTGCGCTGCAAGTGTGTAAGATGGTAAAGGATGTAACGTTTAGCTCCAGGACTATCCATACGTATGTCAAATAGTTGCAGAATAGCTCTCGGTCATTGATTTTGATCTAAGTCTGACTAAGATCTGACAGTTTTTTATGAGTATTTTTCCCTTAGGTGGCTGAAAACCGATTGTCCCAGTTTAGCTCTCGGAAGGGAAAAGATTTAGAGACCCCAAGGTATAGACATGGTAGCCACTTGTACCCCTGCTCCGCCAGAGCTCTTGTAAATGTGGGCTCTTGGATGTGATGAAAGATCAACATAACCCCAGTCTCAACAAGTCTGTGACACAGTTCCCTACATACTAGTAGCCTACAAAACGTTGATCACACCAAAATCATTTAGCTGCATTCTTGTGCTCCTCAAAACACAGAATGACCCCACAGCTACTAAGTATTTATGCACGTACATTTGGGGAGGGGGGTTGCTGAGTACAAGCACCATAGAAGGAGATGAATGGGGTCAAGATGGGAGAGGTGTGTGTGTGTGTGTGCAATGAAATATGCACAGAATATAAACAGGCATGTAGAGAATGGGTTGCATCGCAGCGCCCCAGACCGTGGAGGTCATAGGATCACTCCCCAGTGCTCCCGTGCACGTTTATTTTCCCCAGGCTAGGACTGATAAAACACAGCTGTCCAAATGGGCCAGCCATGGATGGGGCAGCGCGGCGGGAGGCTGGGGCTGGCTGGATGGATGGCTGGCTGGCAAGGGTGTGAATGTGATACTAACCGGTGGAACCAATGGTCCTCATGGGGCCATGCCAGACGCTGTGCCACCTTGTCTTGCAGTCAGACGCAGGCTGCTGTCAGAGGAAGCCGATGTGGATGCGCATGTGATCTGATTTGAGATGCATAGCGCACAAAAAAGATACCAAAAAAATAAACGGAATAGCGGAAAAAAATACATTCTTCCCCAGTTATGTAAACAGACAGGCCGGGGGTGGGGGGTGATGGGTTAATTCAATTGGTCTGAAGAAAAGCTGCAAGTCATCCTGCCTGTGACCCATGTTGTGATTTCACATTGCTACCTCTGTCTCTACCCAGTTTCTAGCTCTCAAGCTTTGCTTTGTTGTCCTCTCAGCCTCTCTTCCCTCTCTCTTCATCATTTACTACAAGGATACTTTGATTGCCAGCATTTTATTCGCAGACATTCTAAGAAATGAATGGAAATGAAAAAGAAACGACCCAATCTCATGAAATGAAACAACCCACCTATCCATATCTTTCTCACATTGGTCGCGGGCCTCTTCTCTCCTTCACAGCGTCTGAGAAAGTTCTTGAGAAACATCCTGATCCTGCCTGTTTATCAAATAAACGCTTGTCCCTGTTTGTATACCCTGGTCTCAAATGTCAGCCTTATTTATGTACTCGAGGAGTTATTCTTGGTCGGAGTAACAAGGCCCGTACTTCCTGTTGGGTCAGAACTGATTGAAATGGAGAAGAGGTGGGAGGTAGAGTCATGGGTCTCTCTCATATCTGGGTCACATCAGATGAGGCAGCAGATTGTCCCCCTTCTGATAGAACTGGACCAGTGAGTGCTCACACACACACACAAATGCACGCACACACACCCAGGAGAATCACTTTGATCGGAGGCGCAGGAGTGGACCAAAAATACACTCCTGCTCCTCTGAAATTTCTCAGATTTTTATATATTCAACTTAAGAGGTCTTCAGCATTCGGATCTCGGTTCGGATCGGATTTTTAAGATTTATAAGGATGGATTTTCTATGGTGAATCTTAACTGGTCTCAGTTGCAAGCTGACATAAAGATATGTAGTCAGAATAGAATAAAATCAAAACTGCACATTCTGTGTACCAAGTCCAGATATGTATTCATGCAGAGTTTCTGATTAGTTTTATTTAAGATGCAGCCAATTATTTTGTGTGTTGCAGAATTCCTAATTTAAATTTTCCAAATTTTTATAGGCACCTAGAAATGATCTTCTAGTGACCCAATGGTTTGGTCATGGGGTTGATGCTGACAGGTCCTCTCATCGTTGGTCAGATAGACAGGAGGAAGACGCCTCCAAGATGGAGCCTCCTGATAGTGGGAGCCTCCCTGTCTGTCTGCCAGTCTGTCTCACCCCCTGTGTCTGTGTCAGGTACTCTTTGCCTCTGTGACTATCTTTCTGGGTCTCTCTGTCTCCTACTTTGTCTGTCTGATAGCAGTGTTTGTCATGTGTTTCTGTGTCCTGCACTGTTTTTAGTTTCTTGTATAGGCCAATAAAAAGTAATTGCCCCAGCTCGATAAAATCCATCACCCATTGTTTATGTCTCTGTGTCGCTTTGTCACGGAAGTACGGGCCTTTGACAACTGTGGTACAGATAAGAAGCAATGCTATTGGCTGAAAATTCGTAGTCTTTGAACTTTTGAACTGAGACTGTAAACATCTACACACTGTGAGTCATTTGCATTCTGTGTTAAGCTCTTTACGCTTTGAGAATGTTGTGTAGCACATACATTTGGGTTCTCCTGCACTGAGGATGAATGTTCGACTAGAAGGTAGGTGATTAATTTCCGTAAATGTGTGTGTGTTTGTGTTTGTGTCCTTGCATGTGTGGTTGTGTGTGTTTGTGGAAAAAAAATCCTTTGGCTGCATTTGGCCAATTTTGACGTCAACCTGAGTTTGATTTGACAGTTGATAGATTGTGTTTGAGCTGGTCTCCATGGTGACCTGCCCATTAGCCTGTTCCTCCATTTCCACTTATCTATGAAAGCTGCAACACTATTAGATTTAAAGAAACCATATCTTTGAGAAGGTCAACCAAGGTCTTCTCCATTCGGCAGCAAGTCAACCATGTTCTCCGGTGACTTCCCCATTCCCTTGCCTCCTCACATATCTCACTGACACCATGGAAAACACCTCATTATGGAAGAACATGTTGGATACCACACATTCTTTAGATTTTAATGGTCTGCATTAAAGAACAAAAGAAAACTGCACATGTTTCAACAGTGTGTGTGACCCTGTATAATGCTGAATGTGGGAAGGTGCAGGTCCTGGGTAAATAGTTCTCCAATTGCTTACACTGGCATGGTCGAAGTTGAATCTTGCTGCATAAGTATTCTCTGTATTTAAACAGTGTCTTTGCGGCATGTCAGTTTGACAAGACCCTTCTTTTGAACTATGTTAAAAAAATTGGGAATTTTCACTCAGATTTCATATTGATTTTCCATACAGGCCACATATCTTCCATAATTAAAAGTAAGAGTAATACTGTAGCCTGATAACACAAGGTCCCAAGTACTGACCTTATGTTGTCCTGAGATATATTTAATTTTTTGCATTTAGCAGACACTTTTATCCCAAAACATCCCAAACCAGGAAACGTTTTAATTTCATTCCTTGTGGTTCTCTTAAAAATGCATCCCTTGTGATTGACAGGCACAGGCGTCACATTGACCACACACACACCAACGAGTTTCACTCAGGGAGTCCTTCTCGGACCCTCCCCTCACACACAGACACACATACACACACACGCAAACACACACAGTTACACACTCCTCCTGTTGAAGGACTCCCACTCTGTGTGTTTTTAAAGGAATCATGTAGCCCTGGAGCTCCAGTGCGGGGTGGCCATTATCGGCCCCTGACGGTGTGTTACTGTTACCGATGAGCTATGGGGAAAGGCTGGGGCGCCGTGTAATGTGGCCCAAGAGGCTTCTGGGAGGTCAGAGATCACACCACTTCTCAGTCTCCGTTTTCATTCACGCATGACCCTGTCACAGACACACTCTGCCAGTGAGATTGTGTGCACTGGACCAGCTTAGGAATTTCTGTGGTGTAACACTCTCTCTGTGCATGTGTGTGTGTGTGTGTGTGCGTGTGTGTTTTCTCCATGGTCCTATATAACTGACAAAATGTGTTGTGTGATAGATGATGCTCTGTGTAACCCACAGATCCCAAGCCAGGGAGGTTATGAGCAATTTCTGTCTGATTGATTCCTGCCCACAAGCAAACCCACACTAGGACATCTACAACTACCCCTATTTGCAACATGTAATCTGAAACAAGTGCAACACTTTAGAAACACTTTAATGGTAACTCTGAGGGCAAACATCAAGAAGTTAGAGCTCTCCCATTACTCATGCAAACCACATCTCCAAGCAGCTGCTTCACCAAGAGTGAAGCAGAAGTTGAATCCAAAAAGTTTTCAGATCCTAAGTATCAGCACCATGTGCTACCTGTTGTTTTTCTGGCTGTCCTAAACTGGGTTTATGCATTTAGCAGACGCTTGTATCCAATTCGACTTACATTTGTCAACTGTCAGTTACATCAGGGCCAGTCTCCCCTATAGCAACTTAGGGCTAAGTGCCTTGCTCAAGGGCACAATGGTGGCAGCTGAGATTCGAACCCACAGCTTCTAGACTACTACCATGCTAGCCAGGTTCCTTAACCACTACACCACCACAATGCCTAAAGTAAAGCATTTGTGTGATAAAGGCTTGTCAGGAGGACATACACTTCACTCTTCGCCAACTGATTAACGAAACAGATTTATTCTTACAGACCTTATCACAGATGAAAACCTTTATATTCATATTTGTACATGATTATTTAATCCTATCTGTTTTAGGTGTTTAGCCTATGGTTAGATTGCATTTGTGTGCTGGTGTTGTTGTGCTTCACAGACATTAACACTATCTCCTAGTCTGCCATATAAAGTTGTAGAGAGTTGCTTTCACTCTATTTGACCTCGTCTATCTCTAAGGAGAGATATCTTAGAGATATCTATTCTTTTCTTCATGCAACATTATCTTCAGGCACTTCACTTCACTTAAGAATGAAAGAGGCTCTTAATACACATCACTCGAGATCCACACAGGCTCTGCTATGGTCTGAAGTAGCATCAGGAGTGGAATAGACAAAGCTGGCTTCAGAGGCACTGAGGCGTGAAGGCATCCAGACATTTTTACCCCTTTGTCTTACATACCTCTACACACATGGAAATGGATATGTGTATGAGATGGAGGGATGTCTGGTTTGTAGGAGAGTGAGAGAGGAGTCAGACCTCTCACCTGCACAGCACATGGACCTGAAGTTGATGCTCTTTTCCGTCTGCTTTGTATTAGATCAACCTCTTCCATATTTGGACACAACAGTTGATGGTTGACGAAGGGTTCTGATGGCGATGTTTTTTTACAACAACAGAAGAATGAGCATGTCTCTGTGTTTCACCCCCCCCCCCCCCCACCCCCCCAACCTCTCCAACCACTCAGTCCAGACAAAAAAAAAAAGGTCACTTCTGCTGGAAATGACAAGAATATGACATCAGGAATTCCAGCAAAAGTGTAAAAGAAAAAAATAGACATCTGCATTTTTCCAGACTGCAGATATAAATTAGAAGCCAAGAGGCCTCGGAGCCTGGCCAGCCTGAGAAAGAGAGAGAGAAAAGAGAGCGAGAGAGAAAAAGAGAGAAAAGTAATTTCATTGAAGGTCCAGCTTCTTTCCCTTTCCCTTCTTTGCCCCCACAGACAGTCTGCAATAGGATTTAAACTCAATGCATTTGGTCGTGGATATTAATATGAAATAAAGCAGCATTATTTTTTTTTTCATATAATGCAGGCCTAAGGGGCTTAGCCAGCCTGACCGAATTGATCAGAATTCCAATTTCATCAAAATTTCACCCTAATCTTTTTACAGCATTGACGGTCTCCAGAGGTCTCGTGACCTTGTATCCGTGTGACCGTGAATGTCTGTGTGCGTATGTGTTGTGTGTGTGTGTATTTGTGCTCAGGGATACTCATCATCACCATGAGGACAGGCGAAGGGGGTGAAAGGTCATTTGCATGGCGTCTGCATCATTTCCGTCATTCCTACCAAATGAGCCGTTCCGTGTCTCATCCAGGAAATGGAGAGTGGGGGAAAGTATTTTTTTCCCCCTTAGCTAGTGTCCACCAAGTCATTTTCCAGCACCCAGGGGACTCTCTGCTTTTTCACTATCTGCGTGTGCTTTCAAAGTACGCACATGGGTCTGTGCGTGTCTGTGTTTGGCTGCTGCAATGCTTTTCTCTCCTTTCATATATTACCATATATTCTCTCCTTTCATATATTATCATATATTCTCTCCTTTTATATATTACCATATATTGTTGGCTGCTGGTTTCACTTCTGAGTCACTGAAGGCACATAAAAAAAAGGAAAATTGTATCTGCAAGTTATGAGCCGTAACCTTACACGTGGACAACTGTGTGCTAATAAGTATGCAGTTCATCCATATATTACTGTCTTTCTTGATTGCTAAGAAGAGTTTAATGAACAGCACATCCAGTTGTGTTAACCCGTTTTCATTGGTTTCACACATTTTTCACATTTAACACAACTTTCTTATTATAAAATTCCCAAACTCCATTGAATTACCAGCTTGAACAACTGGAAATAATCTATTCACTGTGTAAATCTCCTCCGTAATTCTTCATTCATTTCAATTAATTGAAAATTGGATAGTTACTTCAGTATATGAACTGTATTGTACAGTATATTTGCCTAGGTACTATTATGGGTCTTGCATGTCAATGACAGTTACCTTACTGTAAGTATAGGAGGAAAGAATAACATTTACGTTCTGGTTCTTTTTCACACATTCAATAACCAGGTGAATGCCACAGACATAGGACCTGAGGAGCACTTAATGACGGCCGCATTTCACAGACAGTGGAAGATTTCCGTCTGTGTCACATCTGTCTGAATTTCTGTTGCTACATCTACTAGCCAAATTACTGTGAGATCAACGCTAGCAGTGTCGGCCTGGAGTATGCGCTGTAGACACTGGACCTAACTGAAAATTTTACATTCGGACTCAAAGCCTCCCACAGAGATGACGTGATTCCTCTGTCCACTTCTTTTACTGTCTATGGTGTGTATGGTGTGTGTAAAAGCACTGCTCTTTTTTTTGATTGTGCATTTAAACTTCCATTTGGAGGTGAAAAAATAAAAAGAATGGAATTACCAGGACCCAAAAATACATCCATTAGAGCTTTTCTGCGCCTGGTCAGAGCAAATAACGCTCCAGCATTAGTCAGACCTAATTGCATTTAATTATGCTCATATCCGCACACAGGTAATGCTTAACTAGTGGGCATGTTTTAGTGACCTGACTGAGGTAGAATATCCCTCTCCGTCCTGCATTAGTAAACTGTGTGTTGGATGTGTTGTGATACAAATGTGACTCTAATGTTCCTGTTGTGTTCATGAAGCTGATATGAAACAGCATACCTAATTTGTTCAGTTCGAGGGGTTTACAGCAATTGGCAATTTTGGCACAGAGTCTATGGATATGGCATAACACGATGGAATTCGTTCCACTAATTCACTTTGAAAATGTTTTATTTATAGCTTCATGGCCGTAGGGTGGCTAAATAAATAAATGGCACAAAAAATTCTTCCTGATTCGTGTTGAATCGTTATCATGTCATATTCCCATTGGGCTGCCTCTATTTTACGTTCCCATGCAAATATCCTTGGAATGAGTCCTGTTAACCTCTCCTCCTTTGACCACCCGTCTCTGAGCTCTGAAGGCCACTCTGTGGACCAAAGGCCTCCATTGAGAGGTTTTTGGAGGAGGGGTGCGGCCCGAAGACCAGACAAGAGCCCTCTCAGTGTCCAGCTAGGGTGAAGCAATCAGAACAGTGGTGGTGGAGGTGGCGGCTGCAGTGGTGGTGGTGGTGTAAGCACTGACGGAGTGTTGTCTCAGAGTTGGCCCACACACAGTGCAGGGGTTTGTCTCGTGCCCGACCCCCTTCCCAGTCACCCTCAGCCACAGTTATTTCCTGGATTCAATTTTTTTCTGTTTTTTTTTTTTTTTTGTCTTTTTTCTTGTCTCATTTAAGTGGCCCAGTATTAAAAAGGCAAATAAATGGAACGCTATCTTTAGCCACCCCGCCTCAACTGTTTATAACTTTCTGTTATGGATATTATAATTTTTTTTCCCTTCTGCCTTCTTGCAAATTTTTGTCCCCCTTCTTTTGGCTCCCCCAGCACCTGACCCAGTTTGCCTATGTTAAATTTATAAACAGCATGGAGCTAGCTGCCTGACATAGCTCCTCAGTGACAAGATTAAGTTATGTGTACATACAGAGACAGCTATGCATGACCAAATCTGTAAATATGCTGTCTTTTGACCCTGAGTCAAACACACACACAAATATAGTTTTGTCTATTGATCTTCTCTGTGTACAATATCACTATTGTTTACTGTTAAGTTTACTGACTTAAGTTTTCTGACAGATATTTAAAATAGACTTCAGTCAAGTTCAGTGATTGACATCCATCACATTTCAATATAGGAATAAAGAGAAAAAAAATAATGTAATTGGATCCTGTCCATTCAAACACTTATAAACACTTATAAACAGCTCTCAGCCAGTGTGTATGCGTGTGTGTGAGAGTGTGTATATGTGTGTGTGTGTGTGTGTGTGTGCGTGCATGTGTTTATATGTTTGAATGGTCACAGAAGCCAATCACAGGATCTACTTTCCTTCATGCAGGCCTATACTCATAGTGCTGAATTCTCAATCCAGGTGCCAAATAAGGCTGATTTACTCTGCTTTAAATTTAGTATTGTAGTTACAACTCTGCACTTATCTTCTGGAGGCAAAGTTGTAAGTGTGTGTTGCATCTATTGTTGCAATAGGATGTGTTGGCAAGTATAAAGTTGGCAAGTATAAATCCATGCTTGATAGGGTGCATTAGAATTTACAGGATGCTGATGTGTGAGTGTGTGTGTGTGTGTGCACGTGCCTGCACGGTTGAGGTCTGTCTGGAACACACACTTGGCCATCCCGGCATTGCTGCACCTCAGCTTGTGATTAGAACCAGCCCAGTTATGAGAGAGGATGATGGAAAACAGAGCAGCTCTCAGCCAGTGTGTGTGTGTGTGTGTGTGTGTGTATGATAGGCACAGTGGTGTGTGTTTATAGGAAAATTCTGTGGTTGCATATAGTATTTATGTGTGTGTGCACACATGCAGGTGTCTCTACATGTGCGGGCCTTAAGGTATATGTCTGGGCATACACGCGTCTGAGTGTGGGAGTAGTTCTAGTTACTACTTATGGAGTCTAATGTAGATGAATAGGCTACTGGGCTGGGGGAGAGAAAGAGAATGGAATCTAATGGACAGTACATGAAAGGTTATCCAAGGTTGGCGGGGGATGGAGTCAAAAGGCTCTGGAGAGTTCCAGTCTCAGCCAGACAGCCAGGCATGATCAGGAAGGAAGAGACGGGCTGCAGTATCTCCAGTTCTCCTCAGTCCCTCCACAGAACTGGGTCAGAGCACTACAGCATCCTCTATCAGTCTGAACACAGAGAGTTAAGCCCTTGGCCATGGGCATGTTCTGCGAGGGTGTGTTTAGTAAATATCGATGCAGGCATAGAATCACTTTATAGCTTTGAGGAAATTTTTTGGTTTGTAGTGCGTGTTAAGAGATAGGGATTGGTTTGCTTGTGTGTGAGTGTGTGTCTGTGTATGTGCGTGTGTATGTGTGTGTTTGTGTGTGTGTGTGGGTGTGTGTGTGTGTGTGTGTGTATGCATGAGTGTGTGAGTGTGTGTTTGGGTGTGTGTTTAGGTGTGTGTGTGTGTAAGTGTATGTTTGTAAGTGCACACAGCACGGGTGCATTTATTAGTGTTTGTTTACAGTATGCATGTGTGTGCATCCAATAACTTCCACTCTGTGTGGTATTCTGGTCTGACAAGAGCCCATACCAAAATAAAAAGTGCTGTGTAGGAATGCGTCTTGCCTCAGACAATCTGGAGGAAAAGCCTTGTCTCAGCATAGAAAACGCTGTACATGTTGTTATCGTTTCAGCAGTGTGTGTGTGTGTGTGTGTGTTTGTTTGTGTGTGCATGCACATGTGTGTGTCAATAGTCAGGAGAAGTTATGATGTGGTGAATTTGAGGCAGAATGAAGAAGACTTCATAGTACTACTCTCTCTGTCTCTCTCTGTTTGTCTCTCGCTCAGTATAAGTAAGATTCTCTGGCTTAATTTTCTGCTTTCATTTGATTTCTCTATCTCTAATAATCACTCTATGTACCTTTCTCACAACCTCACACACATGCACGCACACACACAGACACACACATTAGTTTGATAATGAGTGCTCTCTAATTAACGTGCTGTTTTGGGTAGGTTGGTGAGCGCGGACACACAGTGCTGTTTTAATTAGGCTGCAGATTCAGCAGACAAGCCCTGGCAGCCGTCCCGGTCCAACCCAGCAACCCCCTGCACAACCAACCTCCAACCCCCTCCAACCCCCCCCCCTCCCCCCCACCCTTCTGCCTCAGCACAACCTCCAAACCACCCCCGTCCCAGCCCCCCACCCCCCACCCCTCACACTCAGCACAACCTCCAACCCCCCAACCCCACACCCCTGTGTCTCTGCTACCACAGTGGGCTCAGAGGCGTGGGCGTTATTGGGAAGAGGGATTTTCCATGCAATGAAACAACTAAGTTTGGCCTATTTGGGTGGGGCCAAATTCCATCTAACACATGTACAGTAGTCTACATTAACAGATGATGGCACGTCTGTCTGAGGTTCTATTTTTCATATGTAGGGTCTAGTTCTATTTAGGTTTTTGTAATGTATTTGTTCCCGGTGTGTGTTTGTGTTCATGTGTTTATGTTGTGTGTGTGTGTGTGCGTGCATGCCCATGAGTATGTTTAAGTTTCGTGTGTGACATTAAAGTTTCTGGAACCACTTTGGTGAACATTACTCAATCAATGGTCTGTAGTATTAGTAATAGTAGTAGTAATAGTAGTCTGCAGTCAGCTCAGTGATATTAAATCATGCCACGCCCTTTGTGTCAAGCTCTCTCGTCCTGCGTTGCTCTTCTTAGTCCATGATGTAAGCCCTTTCCTCGTTTCCTTCATCCAGAGGGCTTGTTTGTCTTGGAGTGCTCCTCAGCATTGATCTCAATCGATTGTCTTTCTTTTTTTTGCTTGCAAACCTTTTGGGCTCTCTGCCCGGAAGAGCAGAGATGGACACTATCCATTAATTGGATCTCATTGGAGACAGAGACATATGATTTCACTGCACAGAAGGTCTGCTGCAGGCTTTTATCATGATTGCAGTAGAGTGTAACATCAACCCACATCACAGCCCACTGACGACAACAAGGAGTGCCTTCAGAATGTGAGCTTCGTGGGTCCTGAATATTTAAACACGGACCGGTTCAACATCAGACCCCCATCTTTGGGTGCTGAAACTGTGATTAATGCTTTCATTAATCTCTGGGTTGATGTCCGCATGACCCGCCCACCCCCTTACTGTCGGTGGTCAATGAAAATTAAATGAGGCAAAATTAAATGGCCGACTGCTTAATCCACTGAGTGCCTGGGCTGGACCTGACTGGAGTGACTCTGGAGAGGAGATGAGAGAGAGGGGAGGGGAAGAGAGAGTGGGGGAGAGGAGAAGAGAAAGACAGGGAGAGGACAGGAGAGAAGAAACAAGGGAAAGGAGGAGAGGAGACAAGAGGAAAGAGTGTAGAGCCAAGGAGAGGAGAAAAGTGGAAGGGAGGAGAGGAGGAAAGGAGAAAGGAGAGGGTTGATTCAGCAGATGACTGTGTACTCTGGAGGCAGGCTGAAGCAGGGGGATCTCCATGGTTAGAGTGAGGGGGTCTGAGGAAGGGCCTTGGCAGAGGGAGAAGGGTGTGTTTGGGGATCAGCATGTTGTTGGTCTTGCATTTTTCAGATTTTTAATCTGTCTTTTCCACCTGTTTGTCAGGTCATCTATTTATCCATCCATTCATCCAACTCTGTGTTTGACAGTCTCTCTCCATCTCATTTTGTCCCACCACTCATTTGTGAGAGATTTCAGCATATCCTGAAGTAATTCAAACATTTTCCTGATGTTATAGAAATGACCTTACCAAAAGTCAGTGCGCTACGTAATCTGTTCCTGTAATTCACTTCTTTATGATATTTTTTCCCGAACATTCCATCATGAATTAACCACTAATCTGAAACCATAGTACAAAGGCTCCGACTCATTTATGGAATAAAAGCTTTGGTTTTAGACTTCAGCTCAAATACACTTGAATCATATGTCATAGTATACACTAAACATCATTAGTGTCACTATCAGATAAGCATTTCAGGTCAACCAACTGTAGTGTAGCCCAAAAAAACATGTAAAGAAATGAAAGTATTTGATCTAAGAAGCACACTCCTTTATCACCCCAAATACCCTGGAGCAAAGGAGAATTCCAGTCAGTTCAACCTTTTTTTTGTAGTCAGCATTTGTCCCCTTCTCCTCTTATCTACGCTCAAAAATGGGAGATTTTTCCAGAAATTGTATGATGGCTGTAGATGCTGTTCTAGGCCACCAAACTGACTCCGCCCACTCAGGGCCACTGAGTTCATTGCTGTCTGGAAATGGAAGCGAATTTACAGTCAGCCCCACCCCACCCCCCCACGCCCCCTCCCTCTCTCTCTCTCTCTCCCTCTCCTAATTTAACTCACTCTCCATCTCTCTCTTTATTCCCCCTCTCTGACTGTTTCCCATGTCCCTATCGGCTGAGCGTAGACCCCTTGCTGAGTATGTAATCTAATGGAGATGCTAAGTTAGGGCTGGCACGGGCCCCACGGTGGCAGGACGAGACTGAGTGCATTGGGCCGTGTGGGGCTATTTATGGCCCAGACATTATTACCGTATAGCCGCACAGCAGTGGAATCCCCATCAACCTTAAAGAGAGCATTACAGCGTTGTAAAGACGCGCCGGAGTCTCAAAGTAAACAAGAAATGGTAAACGCATAAACAAAGCTTCATCTAATGCCTTTCACTGAAGTATGTGTTTCCATGTGTTGGTGGTCCAATTTGGGGCTTTGTGTATGTGTGTGTGTGTGTGTGTATTTGCATTCATGTTGTGTCTGTGTGGTAATGTTAGCAGATTTGTGAACATGTGTGTTTGGGGTGTGTGTGTGTCGCGGGGGGGGGGGGGGGGGTACTGAGGAATGTACTGTAGTTGTGTGGTGTACATCTGTGAATCTGTTCTTGAGATGTTTATGTGTGAGTGTGTGTGTGTATGTGTGTGTAAGCGTGAGTGAGTGTGTGGGGGAAGGGGACCCATAATGCCACAGAGCAGGGGGATCCAATGAAATTACTGGACAGTAAAGGATCATCCCTCATGAGGAACACTGGCAGATGATTTATGGGGTTTTTTACACACATATACACACACACACACATGCACTCACACACACACAGTAGCAACATATGTTTTTAACCATACCTCACACAACTTATTTTCTTTTCCTTTTCTTCTGTGAGAAACTTCTCAATGTTTTTGAGACCCACCCCACACCCACACACACACACACACACACACACAAAGGACTTTTTATGAAAAACATACAAAAAAGCAAAGCAAAGGGATCTAGGTTGAGGGAAGAGAAGCCGGCTTAGGACCCTGAAGGATTCGCCCTCCCTGTAGCCCCCCGAGGGAATAAGAGCTCAGCCAAGTGGCCAAAACAAACAGCTGGACTATGGGTGGCTGAAGGGGAAGTGCTCACATGTCCAGTGTTTTTTCCGTGGACTCTATTAGCTATTGTTTCAACCCCTGCGTGCCCCTTTGGCGTGGCCACCACCCCGGCCCCTCTTCTCCTAATCCTCACCTCCACGATAATAATCTGGCCAGTGTTATTAAATGCTTTAGCAACCAATTAAAATGGCCCCAGGGCCTTGGAAACAATGCGAGTCCGTGCTATTGTTGTATGCTCCAGAGCTAATTTAAGAGTATGGTGTAGCAAGGTTTTTTTTTTTTTTATGGGGGGGTTGGGGGGAATCTGAGATGCCGAAAGAAAGAAAAGAAAAAACTTCCCAAAGTTCTCCTGACCCACTTTGGAGAAGAGTGCAGAGGACCCTCTGTGTGTGTCTGTGTGTGTGTGTGTGTGTGTGTGTGTGTGTGTGTGTGTGTGCGCGCGTGCGAGACGGCTGATTGGAAGGGAATGTATGACTATATGTATTATATTAAAGGTTGGGGGTACCGAGCTGGAAATGATGCTGTGTGTTTGGAGAAGGAAGCCCAACTCCCAAGGAAATCTACAGTATCTTTGTCCAATCCACTTTAAAGCATGCTAACTTACTGATATGAAAGCTATTAAGGTTCACAGACTAGCCACTTTGAGCCCAATCACTCCTCACGCAGCAGTAGTACACATTGATGCATTTTAGGTCAGCACACAGGTCTTGCTTTTAGACTGGCGGACTGGTGCCCGAGTCCACCTAAAAACAAAGCAAACATTTGCGTTCCTGCTGTCTTATTGGGCCATTACGGGGAGAAGGCCTGCTGTCAGCAGCGCTTTCCATTGTGTCAGCAGTCACAATCCCCGTGCCTGTCCAACACAACACACACACACACACATGCGTGCGGCACCAGAGACTTAACGTGTGCCGCCAATCAGAAAAGGCAACCGGCAAATAAGGTCAATGCAAACAACGCCATCTGTCCGACAGTTTCCCTTAATCCTAATGAGATTCACTTAAATTGAAAGTGCGCAGCAGGGGTATGGTGGGTGAGTGGGTGGAGGGCTAGGTTGGGGCTAGGCAAGGTTAGAGGTGAGGATGGGCAGGGGTCTGGATGGGTGAGGTTGGCGGGGATAGCAGACTGAGCTCCATCAGGCCTATGTACCTGGGCGTCTGGGTCTGCTGGTGGGGCTGTGAGAAGAACAGGGCATAAGGGTGGTGCAGTGATGCTTGAAGGAGCCAAGAGCCAAAAATAGAAACATCTGTAGTTGAGCATGGGTAGGGGTGAAGGGTGTGTGTGTGTGTGTGTGTGTGTGTGTGTGTGTGTGAGTCAAAATGAGAGGGAATGATGGTATGTATATGTGTGTGTGTGTGAAAGAAAGTGAGAGAGAATGACAGTTTGTTTGTGTGTGCGTGAGAGAGAGAAAGAGAGAGAGAGAATAAATTAAGCACAGAACCAGAGGGAGGAAGGAAAGGGGAATGGAGGTAAGGCAAAATGAAAGAACGAGGGCAACCTCTAGTTCTCTAGTTCATGGACCAGCCAGAGTTACTCAGCCATAAACACAGCACCGTAACCAGAGGGATTAGCACCTACGGAACACACGCACACACACACACACAGATATGCACACACACATATGCACACACACGCACACACAGGCATACACATGCACACACACGCACATACACACACACACACACACACATACACACAGATATGCACACTCACGCACATACAGGCATAGGAAACAGTAAGGCTCCCCCAGCCTGTTTGCCAGTGGCTGTCTCACCTATTTTCTTCTCTTCGTCCTGGCATAGACCAGAAAAACAAGAAACAAGAGCAGATTCTCATTATTTCATGCCAGAAAATGTGATTTCAGGGGATGAAGAGAATATTCTGCCAAAATATCACTGCTGCCTTTTTTTTTTCATCTAAGCACAAACAGACAAGTATTTCCTTGTGACACAAAAAGTTTCCAGTTTGCATATTTTCAATGATTAACCTTCTGGAATTCCTCCCTCGCCTCTGCCCATGGTCAATCGTTGAGTGATTGCTGGGAAAATAATTGTTAACAGTACGTGGGAATAGAATAGAATGGCAGCCTAACTGCTCAGCACACTTGACAGCTGTGTAGTGCTTTCTGCCCCCCCCCCACACCACCACCACCACCAAAACATGACACATGATGGTGTGGTCTAGTGAGTGAAAGGGTTAAACGTGAAACCCCTACCATTTTTTATGGCGTGTTATTCATTTACTTGTTTTACTAACTAAGGGACACTCTCTCTCTGTCTTTTGCCTTCAGCTCACCCACACTTATAATGTGTGGTCCGTACTCCGTAATGTGCAAAGATCTCTTTTCCCCTGTCTCTCTGTCTCCCTCTTTCTCTCCCTCTCTCTCTTCTCCTTTCCTCTCTTCGTGGGATGACTGTTCTCAAAAGAAAAGAAGAAGAAAAAAACGAGAGGATGATGGAGGAAAAATAAAACATTGGAATTTTCAGAGAAGAGCGCTGATGGTTCAAAATCATGTGGAGGCCCCATTAATCTGGATCAAATTGATTCAGTAACTGTTCCTCTCCATGCCAACTGTTCCCCAGTGGGTTTAGGCAAGGAAGGCCAAGGACAGGGTTGGGTCGGCTGTTTGGCTTGGCCTGCGTGCCATCATTGCAGGGCATACGGCTAGTGGGAATTTTATTTATTTATTTTTCATGTGATTTCCATGATTACCCAAGCAACTCTCAGGCGACCAGGGAACCAGTCTGTGTGTGTGTGTGTGTGAGTGTGTGTGTGCATGTACGTGTGTGTGTGTGTGTGTGT
Organism: Tenualosa thibaudeaui; assembly: GCA_027481765.1. Taxonomy (NCBI): domain Eukaryota; kingdom Metazoa; phylum Chordata; class Actinopteri; order Clupeiformes; family Clupeidae; genus Tenualosa; species Tenualosa thibaudeaui. Next base: position 4,198,159 of record JAIFZK010000009.1, on the reverse strand, counting down.
GTGTGTGTGTCCATGTGTGAGTGGACTGGACATAACAATTCCTAGTGTTCATAGTATATGCCTGAAAAACATCAACGGATGCCAAAGCTGAGTAACACCGCCATGACAAAAGCCCATGGCCTCTCAGATGCATATTCATGAGGGGGCCGCCTCAAGGGCCCCTCCAGTGACTCAGTACCCCCCCACACACACCACCACCCCAACCATCCCATCCCTCCTGCAGTCGTCATGGGGACAGGTCAGAACCAAAGTGCTGAACAGACACACCACTGAACAAGTCCACAACACTACACACAATACACACAAACACACAACACTACACACAATACACACAAACACACTGGAGGAGCAGAAGAAGCAGAAGCAAGCCTCTGGCAGCAAACGCTCACTGTTCGTTCTTGTACTCGTTGGAAAGTCATGCGCCAATCCTTGGGTTCTGTTTACTTCCCTCTTTTCCATCTCTGTGGAGTGCACTTCTGCATTCTCATTTCACTTCTCACTCTCTTTGTCTCACTCTTCCATGCTTCATTTGTCCAAAAATACAAGTCACACCTCTGAGAAGTTTGTGACACATATAACTAACAAAACACTGTTTACTTAGACGCTGCTGTTGATTGAGAGTCTTTTAGGAGCACCCCCTGGCCCCATGCCCCCATATCACCTAGTCTAATGTTACACCCCTGTTTTATTTTGAGGGTCTCACTTGTGTAAAAGATCTCTCCTCTGGTGTTTGCCATTCAAGTCAAAGAAAGTGCCACTGACCTACGTCCAGGCTTCCTTCAGACTGTCTAGCGGTCCTTCTCTGATCTATCTGGTTTTATGGCATGCCCGCCAGTCTCTCCGTCTGTTGGCATAATTCACTTCAGCGGTGTTAGCTTTCTCTTTCCTTCTTTACTTTGTTACACATATACGCACATACACACCCTACCCCCACCCATCCCACACAACATGTCACGTCAACACCTACTGATGTGGCTCTCCAGCATAAATTTCCCGACCCGGGCACCCCTACAAGGAGCAGAAACTTCCTCTGTGTGAGTGTGTATGCCTCCATGTGCATGTGTGTCTTTTTGCTGGTGTGAGTGAGTCAGTGTGTATGGGTCAAACCATACGTGCCAAAATGGATTCTTCTTGGCAGTTTTTTTTCACACCACTGCGTGGGACTCTCTGTCTCTCTCTGTCTGCTGAGGAACAAGTAACACTTCTGAGGCTCAAGCCTAGGATTCCATTTACATTTACCGCCATTCAGTCCATAACCAATGGCACGCATTCATCCTACAGCTTCCAGTTATGCAATAGCTTCACTGTGGATAATTTGCCCCTTTAGTAACACTGCTCAAAAGAATAGATGACTAGAGCTGGGAAGCATAGGTCAAGAAGAAAACAACTGTTCTTCTGTTTTCTGAGCCCTAAAGATTCCCTCTGGAATTCCATGAAGAACAAGCAGAATCACCCCAAGAAAGGACATTGGCATTTCTTGTTTTATTTTTTAATTTTCGTGTTGCTTGCTGCTTGTATTGTTAATGTGTACTCCCAGGGCTCCCTTGCAAAAGAGATTTAATATCTGAATTGGAACTCACCTAGTAAAATAAAGGACAAATAAAAACAAAAGTTAACCCATAGCAACGAAATCCTCGTACCTCATGTTAAGTCTGGCTCTTTTGTTTAAGTTCTGACTTCAGTTCAGACTTTCTTTTGCACTGAGAAAATGTGCAGAGTTCATCACTGAGATGAACGTAGTAGATTACCTTTGCATGTTATGAAAATCTCAAGTGCAGAGTTTGCCCAGATACTACAGGAATGCACTGAATAAGCATAAAAATGTACTATCCAGCATGTAGAATATCTTCCATATTTTTTCAAACGCAAATCCATCGTGCCTCTTGTTTTGGCTTGTATTTTGGCTTGTCATTAGCCAAATAGTTTAATATATCGTAATTCTTTTGTGTAATCATCCTAACAAGTCAATACAGTTGTCTGTCACCACTGACGAAGGAGAGAGAGAGAGAGAGAGAGAGGGAGGGAGGGAGAAAGAGTCTTGTTTTGGGGTAGAGACCAGAGACGCTGCTCATACGTAATCAGATGAAGTGGAAACTTCACACACATCTGGTCCTAGCTGACTGGCTGCACGCACCGGGACGCAGCAATACGAGCGCCGAGACATACAGAATTAGTTGCGCTGAACTGGCATATTCGTGGAGGCAACTGGGCTTTATTACCCAGAGAAGAGTGGCGTTGGAATTATTCTGTATTTCAGCAAGATGTAGCCCGGCTTCATGGGCGCCTGGTGCATGGTGACGCAACGCCGCAAATCAGGTGGAGTGACGACTATTGCGGCAACAGTGTCCGGTCTTGGAAGATAACGGTTTGGTCTGTACACCGGTCCTCCGTTACTATGTGTCACAATTTACAATGACAACGAAACGAAAGTCAGCAAAGCTACAGCTCCGGCGGTCAATCAGCGAACAGCTGCGCGACTCCACATCTAAGGCTTGGGATTTACTGTGGAGAAATGTCAGAGAGAGACGACTTGCAGGTCAGTACCCCCCCGAAAGTTGCGGTATACCCGCGGTGTTCAGTGATTTAGGCAGACTACTCCCGTCAATCTACATAACAAATACAACATGACGTGAAAACGAAGGTCGCTTTTTTACTTGCGAAGCCCGAATTCAGCTTTCATTGGGGAAGGTCAAACATCACACAGTTACTTGTCTGTTGCATAGCTAAGAGATGGAGAAGACAGCACATCTGCTTTGTTCTCCATATCTGAAACCCAGGACAGACGATCGAATACTCGGGGTTGTGGTGAAACATGAGAAACTTTTTTTTAGGCTATAGCTTCAAATTTACATGTAATGTTGCAGGTCCAGCAAAAAGACATGCATGTATAGTTCCACATGCGTAATGAATAATGGAATTTTTGCCCACCAGGTGATAATATTATTTAAGGTTCATTATTTGACCTCATTTAGTTTCAAGAATACAGAGAGCACATAGGGTTTGTATTGCAGGCAAGTAATTAGGCAAAGATTTTCGCTTCTGTTCCAAGCTATTCACTTTGCTGGATATGTTTTGGGGGTTCAGGCCATGCAACTTCATTTGTGTTTGTTAATCCTATCCGGTATACTAAACTAATCATACTACTAGTGTGTGCATAGACCTACACTGTGCTAAAATTATTCTACAGTTTATTACAAATGACCAGCGTTCATTCATTTATTCATTCATTTATTCATTCATTTATTCGTTCATTTATTCATTCATTTATTCGTTCATATACTTGGGAGTACATATCCATCACCTGCTGAAGAAGATAATGATTAGCCAGTGTGTCCAGACACATATGTCTCTGGTTAGACCAGTAGGGGTAATATCAAATATGTATCTAATTCAAGATATCATTTGGTCATGTCTGTCAGAACGGTCATGTGCTAATACGATAAATCAGATCAGCTGACTAAAATAGTAATACTGATCAAAATAGCAATAATAATGATTGTGAAATAATGCTGTGTTCTCTGCCATTGGGCATTTGTGATAACCACAACTATGTGCCAAAATGAATTGCAAGGAATCTGGAGCCTCAATCTGTATGTAATCTGCTGGAAGACATGGCTGGTTGGAGATTCCCTTTTGTCGGATGGATTAGACTAGTTGCACTGTGTCATCTAATGCTATGTCCTCTCTAAGCCTTGAATTTGACTTACACAGGATCTACTTTGTCATTTTGGCTAAATTATCCTTTTGGATTAGATCTTTCAGTGAGAGGTCACAATGCACCAAAGTGAATTTTGTTTGCTGCATGTCTAAATAGTAGGGTAGGTCAGCCAGAGAAGGGCTTCACACACTGTGTGTGTGTGTGTGATAAATTCATGCGGGTATGTCTGAAATTCTCCATAAGGGGAAGAGAGGGACATCAGCTGCTTATGATGGCCTGCCATCAACATGTGCATTCCCACGTGTTCAGTCAGGAGCATCCACACTGCATAGTGTACCATAGTGAGAAACTGTTAACTCCTCTTCAAGGCAGTTCTGAAGAGATCATCTCAAGAGTGTTTTCTCTCTCTCTCTCTCTCTCTCTCTCTCTCTCGCACTTACCCTGGTAAATTTGAGTTTGTTACAACAGTCTAGATGGTGATGCCAAGATATGTAGATTGATGGTAGGTGTGCACTAACACCAGATGAAACTCTTTGAGTTCCACAGGCTGTGTCACATGGTGCTGCAGATGCTGGCACTGCGCTGTCATGTTTTTATTGAGCATGCCCAGAGGCTGCCTTGTGGGGAAGGACTGCTGGGATCAGCAGGGTTAAGGTCAGAATTACTTTCTGCTTCCCACCACAGGAGGTCAGCGAGTTTGTCAATTTTTTGTTCCAAAAAAACACACTCAGTCTGGTGTGTGGCTTGAAGCTTCATCAGTGGAGTGGTGTTGCTTTGTCAGAAGTGCATACGCTCACACACACACACACACACACACACACACACACACACATATGCAAAGTCATGTAAAAGCACCCTGTCAGGCTAGTTTATGTGTGCTGTCAGCTGGTGTGAAAGGACTGCAGGTCATGGCGGAAATGCTGCACGCCCTCCACGCACTACCACAGTCCCATTCCTGCATCCCGCGGCATGACTGGCACATTGCCCTCGCCCCCACGACCCACCCGCTCACACCGCACCCACCTCACTCTTTGCCTGGGACGCCCGTAGATCACCTCAGTACGACAACAAGAGGCCTCATTGCCCAATATGGATCAGGTCACAGCAGCTGACTGGGATGCCTGCTCTAATTGTGTGGTCTATTATGGAAAAAGATTGCTGCGGCGTTGCGTTAGCCACGGCACATCGCCTTCCATGACCGGATCTGACCCTTAGCTCAAGAAAGACTAGGCAGCACCACTGACTGACTGACTGAGAGCAAGTTGGGGGCCCCGTTTTGGGGATATATGTGTCTGTGTGGGTTGGTGGTGGCGGTTGGGTGTTCTGAAGGTAGGGATTTGGGTCTGTGGGAAAATGTGATCACGTTACCCAGTTTCCGGTCAGTCTGCCATGGTTGTGTGGAGAGCTGGCGGTCCTCTCCTGAGGAATGTGCTTTAAAGCCTATGGGCTCCTCCACGGGGGTCTCCTTAACCCAGTTTACCATGATGAACGCACACACGAGAGGAGCAGGCTGCTCTGCTCAGCAGTGCTGGGGTGGAGGAGTGGGGCAGGATGTAGGATGTGAGATGTGGAGGGGCCTGGGTGGCAGGGGTGTTGTGTTGTGAGGGGAATCCTGCACGTGAAAAGTAGGTCATTTGCTGCCTTGGCCGCTCCTGGTCACTCAGACCGCGTGTGAGCCAGCGACGCTCACACGAAAAGGAGGCTTTAACACAAATCCCGTGGTCCAGCATGGTACCTGCTCTCTGGTTGTGTGCGCCTGTGTGAGTGTGTGTGTGAGAGAGCGTGCATGCGTGAGAGAGCAAGATGGGGGAAGGTGGTGGGGTGAGGTGAGGGTGTGTGAAATGTGTGTGTGAAATGAGGACAGAGAGTGTAGGTGTACACGTATGCACGTGTGCTCTTCTAGTGTGTGAGAGTGACCACCAGGGGGAGCTGGAGCACATAAACCTGTAGATCTGTTTTTTTTTGTACAAAAGGAGCAGAATGACCTGAGCTGGGCTCTTTAGCTTCAAGAGCCTGTATTAGAACACACTGCTATTCACTGGCCAGTACATATCTGAGACACCAACAACTGTGTGTGTGATATCTGACAGTCTCAAGCAAATCTCTATCAGTCTTGTGTCACAGTTTTCAAAGATTCAACAATTTCTGCCGTTTCTCGCATTGCCTTGGTTTTTCTGATACCATGGGATTTTGGATGAATTCGTCTCCTCTCTACAATCTCAGATAAGCCTGAAGTTTATCTGTGCACATCTTTTAGTCCTGTTCAGTCTTCCTTGACAATCTAGCACCCCAATTTATATCAGTAGAGTTATAACCACAATAGCACCAGTGTTAGCAAAAGAGCAGGACACCACAGAATTGGCTATAGAGCAGTAGAAATACTTGTGTTAGGAATTCCTGAAATGCCACTCCACAAAACCAATTATTGGGCACTTTGGGGGTCTGGAGGTGGGGAGGCAGGTTTAAAGAGAGTAGTCCCTCAGTGCCTTTCATGCTATACATTCCCTTGTTAAACCTCTTGCCCACTAATATTGCATAGTTTCCCCAGTAAGTTAAGAGCTTGCTGTCCAGAAACCTGTTCAGAGTATGTCATATATCACAGGAGGTCTGTTTGATTAAGGAGTGTGTTGTCAGAGATCTGATAGCTGGGCGTTCACTTTCTACCACTACCTACTCCCTCTTTGCTCTCTCTCTCTCTCTTTCTTTCTCTATGGGATGAGGCTTTTTTTCCATGTACGCCCCCAGCCCTTTTGTCTTTCATCTGATTGCACAGGCCACAGCTATTCTGCTGGTATGTATATTTTCCCTCCAGCACTTGGAAAAGGCTACTCTCACACACAAACACTCACACACACACACACACACACACACACACACACATACTGAGTCACAAATTTCCTTTTTGGCTCGAGGTATTTCAGAGAGGTGTGTGTGTTTGGCTTCTACTGAGCGTCCAAGGCTGCACCGCTACATCTCATTGGACCCTGGGCATTGGTCACATGATCACCGGGGGAGAGGCGGTGGGGAAGGGAGGAGCCGTCAGTCGTTTCCCCCCAGATAGCTACAGTCCCAACTCGTTGCTGAGGTGTATATACCTACTTTATCTCAGCTCACATCACAATACCAGCAGCAGGTGCAGGTAGCTGTGCAAAATCTGACTGCTGAGACTGACAGAGAGGGAGAGAGAAAGTTTAGACTGTGTCTGGGCTTGTGGTGCACACGTTAGTCCAGATCTACGTAGATGACACACCTACACACACACACACGCATGTACACACCTCCCACTTCTCTGCCGTGGTTGAAGAGGAAGTCTTCAGTGAAGAGACTAATTCGAGGAGACAACAGAGAAGCACACAGACAAAGACGATGATGCTCCCGGAGGTCTCCGACAATGTGGAGGTGGACTTGGACGTGGACTTGGACTTAGACGAGGACGTAGATGACTTGGACTTAACAGACACTGAGTGTTTGGGCAGCATGACCCCGGAGACTCAGGAGATCTATCTGAGACTGGACCACCACCGCAGACGCTCAGGGCTGCGTCTGGCCCGCATCATAGCCAGGCAACAGCTCCTGAGGAGGATTATGCAAGGTACAAGATATAGAGACAGATAGAGAATGGACAAAGGGACCACCAGGCTCCTTAACCTCCTGAGGGAGACTAGATACTTAATAGAGTACTGCATGTACACTCAGAGTATAGCAATTATAGCACGTTCCAGACTGGTGATGTCTTATGTGGTTCTGTTTATTTATACAGTACCATAAAATCTTGCTGTTTGTTGTGTTTGAGGGAGTGTGTTTGACTTATCTGACAACGTTTGGACACTTTCGGACACTTTCACTTTAGCAATTGTTGATTCCAAGAGATGCGTTTCAATGTCATGCTGTTAAGTGAAAAGAGTTTGCAAGGCTGTGAGTGCTCACCTCGCCTCGCAAACCCTTGCAATCCTAGCATGAACTCTCATTTAAGTCTGTGAGTCTGTAAGAAAATCCATCATGCATTGTCTATTTAAATCTCAAAAGGTGAATTGATATGCTAATGCTATAGGCACTGGTATATTGTTCCTTAGGCAGGTCTGGGTTAGTGCTAGCCTGTCTATGTCTTCCTAGCATGTCCACTTAATTGTCATTTCCCTACAGTGCTAGTCTGGATTTGATCCCATTGAGTTTGTTGTCTTGCTGTCTTTGAATGCAGAAATTCAGAAGGCATTTCTCACACATTTCTCTCCCTCGGATGTAACCCACGATGTCTTTCAACCATATAATTTGCTCAGTTGCAGAGAAACTGAAATTGGCATTTTTCATGTCCCGCTCTGAAGGCGCCTGCCTCTGATCACTAATGATATGCTACACTTGGTATTGCCTCTCAGCGGGAGCATAGATCTCCACTCATGTCTGAGATTGTGTCTTAGACAGGTGTGTGTGTGTGTAATTCCATTAATCTAGTTTCCTACACCATCTGTAATAATTTACACCTCGAAAGCATTATATTTATCTCAAATGTACCATATGTTTGTGGTTGCATATGGGGGAATTTTCTATAGCAGCTCCAGACTGCTCTTTGCTGTTTCTGTAGCCGAAAGGAATGTGGATGACTGTGTGTGAGAGATTGTGAAAGCAAAGACATGCCTTGTCTTGACACTGGTCTGTACTTGCACGCATAGCATTGAAAGTGATTCACCTGTCAACTCGACGCCACTGCCCTGGAACACACTAGCACTGAGTGACTTCTTCACTCAGTGCATTCATCTCTGAGTGGCTGGCGAAGTGCTTATCTTTTGTACACTTTGTGTCTTCTGTCTGTCTCCACTCTTGAGGAACTGGCCTCAGAAACTCCACTTGCAATAAATGTTAGAGCTGTATAGTAGTCCCACAGTGAACCAGCTCCAAGGAAGCTCTCTATTCCTTCCTCAAACAACTCTCAGGCCACATCTGGAGCATTACTGGTCCATGCCATGTGTAGATGGCGTGAGGTGATGTCAAGTTTTTTACACATACTTTCCATTTAGATCTGTTTTGCAAGAGCCTTGCAAGTTTTAATATAATTTAGCTTTATTTTGAGTCAGCTTTGACTATTGAACTATTTGACGATTTAATCCTTAGGAAGTAAGTGCTTGTTTTCAGATATAAACAGACCTTGTGTGCCTTGTGTGTCTAGTTGTTGTAATTATAAGGCATGCTTACCATCTTTTATTACATGACATGTAAATTACATATTGAATTTATATGTGAGGTGTGTCAATGAAAAATTTGTATGACTAATATTGATGACCATACACAGATAAATTCCTAATCTAAAAAAGTACACCATATCTGCCAAAACACATCCTTGTGTTTGTGTAGGCGAGGAGCTCCACCCTTGTTCCTATTTTCCATGTGGTTGCCATAACGGTTGCTTATCTGTTTTAGTTGTCTTGAGTCTTGTAGCAATTGTTGATTCCAAGAGACGAGTTTCAATGTCATGCTGTTAAGTGAAAAGAGTTTGCAAGGCTGTGAGTGCTCACCTCGCCTCGCAAACCCTTGCAATCCTAGCATGAACTCTCATTTAAGTCTGTGAGTCTGTAAGAAAATCCATCATGCATTGTCAATTTAAATCTCAAAAGGTGAATTGATATGCTAATTCTATAGGCACTGGTATATTGTTCCTTAGGCAGGTCTGGGTTAGTGCTAGCCTGTCTATGTCTTCCTAGCATGTCCGCTTAATTATCATTTCCCTACAGTGCTAGTCTGGATTTGATCCCATTGAGTTTGTTGTCTCAGGAGGCATTTTAATCTGTGTAATCGGTGAACAGAGGGAGGCATTGTGAATGCAGAGCTAGAATGCTATCAGCCAAGGCAAGCTATCAGTCAGGGGCTGATCCAATCTTTTTAAACTTAAACATCTCAAGCAAGCACTTGAATCTCACTACCGAATGTCCAGACCTTCTGTATGAAAAGAAAGTGTAGAATGAGGGTCTGGTTTTATAACCAGGCTAGGCTAGTGCTGAAGGAAATGTAGCCCAAGAGCAGTAGCATTGCTAGTACACTGTGTCTGGGTATGCGTCAGTCAGTGTCATCCAAGCACTATTTGTCCTTAAGGGAATGGATCCACTTCAAACATCTGCCTTCCAAATACGACAAAAGGGAAATTAAAAAGGGAGATTATTTTACATTTTTGTCATGCCGTTTTGTGTGTATGTGTGTGTGTATGTGTGCGTGTGTGTGTGCGTGAGCGAGAGAGAGAGAAGAAGAAGGCGGGGGGCCGGGGGGGGGGGGGTGTTCTTGGCGTTTGGTTTTGCACATATACATGCGTTAGGTTGGCTTTTCATGTGTCTTTTCGTTGGCCATGACATGTAGTCTGCTTCAGCAACTCAGCTTTGAGAACAGGATTAGGTTAAACAAAACAATTTCTCCTCTTAAAGCTGCTGATAAGATCTCAATGCAGTATGTGTAGAGGTTGCTGAGCAAAGAGTCTGAAATGTCAAGGATTCTTTGGCATGTAGACTATTGCTCAACTGTGAGCGTTTCAATTGTTGGTCATGGGCGAGCTGTGATACTGATTTACTTTCTAATGCAATATCTCTCATCGCACTCAGCTCTATGTTTACTCAGCCCAAAGCCAGCCAAGCACTGCCGCAGCTTGTCAACTCCTCATCTGCAGTACATGCTAGTGTTATTGTAAAGAAAAGGAGAAGAAGAAGAAGATGACAAGCCAAGCAAAAAATGGGAGTGCTCCCATTCTGAAAGAATGATAGTGTTTACTTGTGTTGATAACAGTAATCCGGGTAATGTTTGTAGGCACTTCAGGTGAGCCATTGAGTAGCTGTTCACACCTAGAGATTTGCCTGCCACGACTGATAAAGATAAGCAGTGATGATAGTTTGAACTTTGGATGGTGACCAATGGGTACATGTCTTGTTACTTTTGCTCACTGTTTCCCCCTGTTGGTGAGAAAAAGGCACTGCTCACGCCCACAGGAGGTGTAGGATGAAATTAACCTTTATTGGTTTGGCACAGTGTTTTTGACTGCCAGTTGTTAATTATGCTGTGAAATGTTCATTAAGGTTGAGAGTCTCTTTTAATCAAGGCTGAACTGTTGTTGCCAGGGAAGCGTGACCAGGATTTTGGTAGACTTCAGTGCCCAGTTGTATGGTATTAAACAAAAACTTCAATCAGGTGCAAACTCAGTTTTTGTCCCTTCCAACCTATCATAGCCGATACACTGATATGAACTACAACAATGTACAACTCTTTCATCATTAATTTGCTCAGATGTGTGTGTGTGTGTAAGAGAGAGAGAGAGAGACAGAAAGACTTGGTTTAGTGTGTGTATGTGCAATAGATCATAATGGGACCCTGGAGGTTTGGGAGACACATGAACAGCATGAACACACTGGGACTCAGATGGGGTTGGGTCGGAGTAGGCTGCGGTGGGGTGGGGTCGGGTGGGGTGGGGTGGGGGTCATAGCTAGCTATACATGATCCAGCTGTGCTGAACGTTACTAGAGGAGGAGTTTGGGATACATGAGACAGGAGGAGGGAAGAGAAATGAGGATAGAAAGAAAGAGGCAGAAAGAAGGAGAGAGAGAGAAAGAGAGAGAGAAAGAAATGTAGAGGGGAAAGGGGAAAGGAACACAGTGAAGGGAGGAAATATATTGCCATAATCAAAGAGAGAGAGAGAAAGAGAGAGAGAAAGGACCATTAGGAGGCTGAGTAAGGAACAGAAAGAAGAGTTCAGCCAAGTGCATAGCTATTTACCATACAGGACTACATTCATCTATATATGCCTGCAGGTATGCTGTGTTTTGTTTTTTTTTTTTTAGTTTGTGGATTTTTCTATTTCAGATGTGCATATTTAACCATGTTTGATATGATCTGCCTGGTGACGGGATGTGTGAGCTAATTCTGATGCAGTAATCCTGAAAAAAATATGGTTGGTGTTGAACTTGTGTGTGACTGAAATGTGTGTGTGTGTTCGTCTTCGCCTCACAGAGAATAAAATAAACAGAGTGAGATTCTTCACAGTTTTAGGGAAAACAGTATTTATATTTCGCCACAGGGAAGCAGAGTGCTACAGTGTTTTCATCTTGATGTTTCAAAACTGACTTTGCACTGTTTCATGTCACCTAACACCTGTATGAAGTAGCATTACTAACTAATATTAATCACAACATTTAATTCACTTCTTTAAGGACACATTTTGTCAAACTATAATTCCAGTTTCATGTTGTTGTACAGCAAAAAGAGAATGACTAGAGAGAGAGAGAGAGAGAAGTCAAGATTCTCCCCTTCCCAAAAACGGATGTCAAAGCACTTTAGCATGTGTGGGAAAATGGCCCCAGGCCAAAGAGTATGAGTGTTTATGTGGCGCTGCAGGGGCCGAGCAGGACTCTCCACATGGACTCTGTCTAACACACTTAGCCTGTCTGCTTGTCTGTTCAGTGGCCTGGGAGAGCCATGGCTGGCTGCCTATGGTGTAGAGACTTCCAGGGGTCCAGGTGTCTCCTGTCCTGGACAGCCGAGGCGAGGGTATTGCATGAGAGGGTATTGCAAGAGAGTGGTAACGTGATGTCGTTCACCCCTTTTACGTTTTTTCGAGTAATTTTCTTTTGATAGATCTTTATCATTTGCGGTTGGTATGTACATTTTGACCTTGTGAGGCTCACACAAGGACTTGAGAAATTGTTTATTTCAAGGCATTATTAGAGGAGAGCATGTCCAGTACATTTGGTGTGTCTCTGTGTGTGTGTGTGTGTGTGTGTGTGTGTGTGTTTGTGTGTCCCTGTGTGTGTCTGTGTGCACGTGCTGGCAAGCGATTCTACTCTGATGTTTATGATTGCGATCCAAAGTGCCGTCTGTTATTTAAAAACAATCACAAGTGATTTTCCACCTCATCTCCACACTTCCCAGCGTGGGAGCCACAGCCATGGTAGTCCTCTCCTTCAATCCATAATCATAACTTCCATTATTTACATACACTCATCTGACCTCAATAAGGCTCAGGCCATGGACATAAAAAGACATTCAAACTCTAGCTAGTTGGCCATAGTTTGTTTTTTCTTATGGCTAATAATAGGCTGTAGTTTGTTTTTGTTTATGACAGGGTTTGTTTATCACAGGATTTGTTTGAAGGCAACTGTTTAAATTGGGGCGATACAGGATATAAGATTTTATTTCTTTTTTTCTGACCAAGAAATATCATGTAGTGCAGTGAAACCAGAGATTGTTTCTGGAGAATCCACACTTTGCTTGTCTTGCTGTTGACACTCTCGGTTTAAGCCAGAGCCCTATTGATGCTCTGATCTGGACATGCACCCCCAAAGCCCCAGAGCTTGGTTAAAACTCTGTGCGCTTGGCATTGTCAATATCTTTCAATTTAGTCCAGGAAGCTTTAGCTCTGTCTCCCGGGGCAGCGTATATTAATTCCTGGCTGGAGGCAGAGTGGACAGGAAGTGGCTTAGTGACGGGGAAATGGGGCTATGGATGGGGGGGGTGGTGGAGGGAGTCTTTGAGCCCCCAGGCGGTTGTGGGTCCCACTCGCTGGCGTTGGCTCAAAGAGACTGAGGCAGGTAATAAGAGTGGTCATTAGAGACTGAGAAAGAGAGAGAAAGAAAAAGACCTGAAACTGAAAGAGAGAAAGAAAAAGACCTGAAACAAGTGAGTGAAGACAGGAAGAAAGGAGGAGAGAGGAATAAAGGAGAGAAATTTCATAGGGCAGACCCCCTGCCCCCTGCCCCTCCTTCACCCCTTCCCCCATTGGGTGACTTTTGAGGAGACTGGAGAGGGAGTGAAGCCTCTTATGTCTTATGTAAGCGACAGGCCCCTGGCGCCCCCTATTTCTCTTTCTTCTCCCTCTCTCCATCTATCTGTCTCTCTTTCTTTTCTTTCTCTCTCTCTCTTTGCCTCTGCTTTCTCTCTCGAGAATGCTTTTGATTTCGCCTTTCAGTCACCTTCAGCGTCTCTGCCCCTGCTGGGCGGGCGGGTGGCACCCGCTGTGCCCTCTCCTGGCGCGACGCCTGTTGTCACGTCACGCCAGCCAGGAATGCCAAGGAGGTGGCATGGTGGTGCGGATGGGGGGATGAGGAGGGAGGAGAGGAGGCATGAAGGAGGGGTGAACAAGGGATGGATTAGCGAATGGCACCTTGACGAGCGGGTTGATTGTGGGGCGAAGGGCAGCTTTGGGCTTTGCCCCTCTCCCCCCAAAATTGAATGGGAGCGAGGGAGGGAGTCATGATGGAGGTTATTCCCTCTCTGAGAGATGTCAGGGGGGAGCTCCTGGGTTAATTAAATTTCTTGTTGTGAAGCAAAGCAGAGGTGTATATGTGTGTGTGTGTGTGTGTGTATGTATGTCTGTGTGTGTGTGTGTGTGTGTGTGTGTGTTTGTGTGTGTGTGCGTGTGTGTGTGTGTATGTGCACGTGTGTGTGTGTGTGTGTGTGTATTGGGGAGGGGGGGTGGGGTGTTATTCCCACGGCACCAAAGGGCAGTGACACACGGACGGGTTTTGGCTTCGGCCCTCCCCTCCTGCGCGTTTTGGAGCGATCCGGATGGAGCCCTTTTAATGTACCGCAAAAAAAGACTCCCAGGGGTTTCTCTGCACCCCCCACCAACCCCCCTCCCCAAGAGTTACCCCCACCCACCAAACCACACGCCGGGTTGTCTGAGGAAAGAGAGAAAGAATGCCCCCCCCCCTCACTCACTCTGTATGTGTTGGCAAATCACAAATTGGAAGCAGACATTGAAGACTGGGGTGCAAAGGTGGTGGCAGTGGGGGGACTGACGTGGTGTAAAGAAGTGGCTTTTCATCGCTGTCAATCTTTTCCATGATTCATCTTAATTACAAGTTGGTAAGTGAAGGCTGTAATAGTAATCAGCCCCGACATAGAACAGAACAGGGACTTAGATTTAAGTGTAGAGTGAGGTGTGAGGGGCGTGAGGGGTGTGTGTGTGTGTATATATGTGTGTTGGGGGGCAAAGTACCAGCACAACACAGAGGCAGGAAGAAGGGGTTTTCTCCCCATTTAATACCCCCATTATGTCACCCTAATCACTCCCACATGCAGGCCGAGCCGCTGAGCACTTATGACAGCTCACTGCCTGCTCTAGAGTGTCTCTGGGAGTCAGCGGCAGCAGACAGCAGGCAAGAGATGAGGCCTGGTTTGACACTGACACAGGATCAGTTCCTATTAGCTTAGACAAATGCCAGTGTAAGGGCAGGGAGGCCCTGAGAAGAGAAGTAAGTTTCTCATTTGTCCGATGAGGTGACAAGCTCTGTGCAGCGGCCTCTGGGTAGCTAAAGGATTACCAGAACAAGTGTGGTGCTGTTTTAATGAGAGCAGATGCTAGCGTGTGTGTGTGTGTGTGTGTGTGTGTGTGTGTGTGTGTGTCTGTGTCTGTGTCTGTGTCTGTGTCTGTTGGTCTTCAATAGACCCAGGTTATCATCATCATCATCATCAGTGTGCCAAGTCTTTACGGCAGCAGGGAGGATGAGGAAGACAGCTGTGACAGAGGCCTGTCTGTTTCATTGCATGATTTCCAGGGACAACATCTGGCGAGAGAGAGAGAAAGAGAGAGGAGAGAGTGGTACAGAAGATATAGAGGAAAACAATGAAGGGAAAACATGTTAAAGTGGCAGTAAACAAGGAGATTGAGAATAGAAAAGAGATAGTTAGACAGAAAGATAGTTGAATGTTGTTACACTGATGAAGGAGTGGCAGACATATCTGAAGTGATAAGTTTTTTGAATTCCTCTACTTATTCAGTTTTACAGGCAGGACAATGGGGTCATCTTAAAATCTTTTAAATCATATTTCACCACAATTTAACACTTTAACATCTGTTTAAATGCACATCACATTTAGCAAATCTTCTTCAAAGTCCTTTAAATCTTCAAATTCTTTGGCCAGAGAACAATGCAGACATACAGTGCAGACATACAGAAGATTCCTGTATACTAGATATACCCACGACCCTTGTTATTAACACTGAGCTACAAAGAAGCTGCAGGATCATGTTTTCATTGTTTGGGATGAAAAACCCTCTTGAGACACTAAGTATATTTCCAGAGCTGATCTTAATGTTGAAGCAGCAACAATGCAGAGAATCCTGTCTGGAACTTATAATTGCTGGATGTGGTGAAGATTTGCCTCTACATGTCTGTTTACACTTGAAAAGGCCTTCAGTGTGCCTCTGAGGGCTTTCATGGAGATGTAGAAGAGTTCCTACACAGACTGCAAATCTTCCTGAAATGCGTTGTCCTCGACAGACCGTGTTGTAGGTGCTATTGTTATGGTACTTGTAAAAAAATAAAAAGAGCAGAGGCGTTTATGTAACCGCATGCTACATGCTATTGGTCACATCCTGTTTGAGTGAAAATAGAAAGACCTTGTCATCTCCTTGCTGGACCATAACACAAAACGCAAAGTAATTAACCTCCCACTCAACACTCATTGTTCATCATGGTCCTCCAGCCTAGTCTGGCGTAAACAGCACAGCCGAAGGCGTGATGAGTTTGACCTTATCATTTCAAAACCTCTGATTACAAAAGCCATCTCAAATTAAAATGCAAATTCAAGTTGCTTTGTCAGCGGCACCGTAAATGAGATGGTTGTCACAAGTATTTTGTTGATACCTGATATCTCATTCCATTTTACCACACAAGAAATAGACCCTTAGCAATATCCTGTGACAAATGATCACTTTACTTTCTTTGTTGAATTGGATACTTCAAATGATATGAAATAATATATCCTATTTCTGAATGAAATCAGCATCTTCTGTGAATTTTATATAGTTCCTTGTGTAACAGTGGTTTACTCTTTGCTTTCATTTTTTTGGGCAGAAATCGAGGCAAAGGAAGCATGCGATTGGTTGAGGGCCGCGGGGTTCCCACAGTATGCCCATCTGTATGAAGGTAAGCCTGAGTCACTGGACACACAGCCTCCACTGCCACACACACACACACACACACACACACACACACACACACACACACTCTGCCTCTACTGCCACACACAGACACAAACACACACACACACACACACACACACAAACACACACAGTCTCTACTGCCACACACACACACACACACACACACACACACACACGCTCTGCCTCTACTGCCACATACACACACTTCCATGCAGCTTTAATGTGGTGACAGCACTGAACACCCTCAGTCAGAAGTTATTGCTGCTCCACTGCCACACACACACACACACACGGCCTCTACTGCCACACACAGACACAAACACACACACACACAAGTCAGAAGTTATTGCCTCTATCTGCTTACTGCTATCAACACCAGGGTGTCAGGATTTGGCTGGTTAGCTTCAGCGAATCAGAAAGGCACTTCCTCGTCGCCATTTTACACAAATCATCATCATCAACATCATCATTTCCTGCACTGTTTTCCCCATGGTCATTAGTGGATGCTCCCCTTACAGCTCATGCATGATTTATTTTAAGCCTGGCCTGTCACGCTCCAATTGTAACCAGAGGAAATTAATTAGATGCATTAAGTTTTACTATTTGTTTTTGGAAGTGTAGGCTACTGTTATATTCAATGCTAGGCTGTAGAGTAGCCCACCTAAAGACACAAGCCAATTAAACAGCTATTGCTTTCCACTCATTATCGTGGCTGATATGTCAGGTTATACTTTAACTTTACCAGAAATAATCCAGAATTTCACCCTACACCCAGTTCTAGCACAGGTTTGTTGTATGATACAGGAAGCGGGAGAGAGGGGTTTGTATGGTATTTAGAATACTGAGTCACCCAAGCACAACAAGGACAGCAGGATATAACACACACACAGACACACATGCCCACAGACACACATAACATACCCAGCTGCATACTCACACAAACTCACATATGCACACAATAACACACACACACATACACATATACACACGTCAATACACTCCCACCTTTCAACACACAGCATGCACACACACATAACAATAATAACACATTTCATTGCTAACCCCACCCCTTTCCCCGAGGCATGTACACACATACACACACACACACACACAGTGATGTCTCCAGATCATGCACAGCTGTGGGGTCAAATGACAGTAGAAAATCAGGAATTTGTTGGTCTGATGGGATTTCCTACGCAGTGCTGGGCAATCCAGTCATCCCATATGGTGCACAGTTGCTGTTCCCAAAAACTCCATCCACTGTATTTATATTTTACTGTGTTCTCAAATCACTACATCTTTACAGTGTTATAGAAGCTTATCTGGATATCTAAACATAATGGTGTTACCATAAATATCTCAAGCACAATATAGTCAACCCTTCCTTCACTAGAACTGAGTGAGACCAAAACCACAGAGAAAGAAAGAGAGAGAGAGAGAGAATGATGACCACATTTACACAGCTGTGTGCTCTCAGTCGTAGACTCCTCTTCACATTTCTCCTCTCTCCTCTCTTCCTCTCTTCTGCTGTCCACTCGGGGCCCACGGCAGAGAGCTATTTGCAGACACGTTTCTCGTGGCGCGGAGGAGGTCATGGGAAAGGGGCCCGGTCTTATCTCCGCATGGAAAACCCAGGCCCTTCCCTCAGTCTTCCGCCTGGGCTAGCGCTCAGGTCACAGGGGTCGAGAATTCATCAGACTGCTGCCTCCTCCTCCTTTTTTTCTTTGTTTATTTGTTTATTTGTCCCGGTGTGTTTTGGGAGGTATATAGTCACAATAAAGGCATCATGTTAAGAATAGGTGTGTCTCTCTTTTGCTGATCTCTGCAAGGAGATCCATTAGTTCTCTGTAAAGAGATTTTGTGTGATGTGAAGCGAGTGAATGATGTTTAGCAGATGCCTTTATCCAAAGCAACAGGGTTTTGCTACACAAATTTCACAATATGTCTTTGTTAGCAACACTAGAGCTGCTCCACCATATGTAAAGCAAGAAATGTTCTACATTTACATTTTGTCAACTATCAATTGTTCAGGGCCAGTATCCCCTAGAGGAACTTAGTTAAGTGCCTTGCTCAGGGGCACAACGGTGGCAGCTGTCAGTTGTAAGGAAATGCATTTAATTGAGCAGCCCTCCTATCTTAAGCATTTCTTTAGGACATACAGTAATTTGAGTCTTTCTAGACACCTTCATCAACATGCTTGTTGTCGCAAGCTTTCTGAAAGTGTGTTATAATTGCAGCGTTACTGTAGGTGATGTGGTTACTGATCCTACTCTTTTTATCATCAGAAAAGGTAGTTTGGGAAGGATAGCACGAAACTGTGGCATGCTTTAAACCACTCCCAACATCACATAGTCACACACTACTACTGTACAGGAACTAGTATATACCTCTCTTACACACCACATCTTGTTTGTTCATCATGACCCCTCCCCACACACGCACACGCACACACACACACACACACACCCTCTGTTGTCTCAAGTGTGCATGAGTGTAATGAAGACTTGCTTCTGAAGCACAGCCCTGATGATCTGTTTTCTGTCTCCTGTCCCCCCTCCCACAGATTCCCAGTTCCCCATTGACATATCGGCTGTCAAAAGGGACCACGACTTCCTGGACAAAGACCTTGTGGAGCCCCTATGCCGGTAAGAGACTGCTCCAGCCTTTAGGAGAGAGTGATGATGACAAACAAAGGTTGCAATGCATCTCCCATGCTTTTGGGATGTGTGCTCAGAGACTGGTGGCATTTGAGACTTTCAGTCCAGCTGTCTCCCCTGCATTGTGGGTGTTTCATAGGAAGAGTCTCCACAGAGTTCTCCCATGTTGTTGTTGACAGGAAAGAGAAGGTGGGATGCTAGCCTTTGATAAAGTATGAAAGTCATCAAAGAGACTTCTGTTTGATTCTACCACATGTTCAAGCAGCACATTAGCAGTGATGAGATTAGCATTTAACTAAGGCCAAGAGAGTGTGTAGCACCTGCAAAGTGATATATCAGACTAAAATGAAAGACTGAGTGAATGAAAGGCTGAATGAATGAACAAACAAACAAACAGATGAATGAATGAATGGTCCTCTGCGTAGAGCTCATGGCTCTAGTCTCTGGGACTGATCTGCTCCCCATTATTGTCTTGTCTGTCTGCCTCCCCATGAGAGGCTGGTTGTATCCCGAGCCTCTTACCACCCCCACTCCTATCCTCTTACCCTGGGGCAAACGTCCCCTCTGTGGATGCCTGCCAGTCTTGTGCATCCTTCATAAACGAGTGTCCCTGTCCCTCAACCCCTTTGATCTCCATACTGGCCTGTCTCTGCCCTGTGCTCTCAAGTGTGGATTCAAAGGTCTGGGAAGCCTTGGGGAGTCTGGGGGTGCTGCTGGGGTGGGGTAATGGGCTCTGAGGGAGAGACCAACAGATGGCCATGTGTGTGTATGTGTTTGTGTGTGTTTGTGTCTGTGTGTGTGTTTGTGTGTGTTTGTGTGTATGCGTTTGTGTGTGTGTGTCTGTGTGTGTGTGTGTGTGTTTGTGTGTGTTGGAAGCTAAAAGGCTCACTGGTGGGAGATGTGAGCTTTTGCAGCAGGTTGTCAGTCCCACTCTGTCTGTCTGTGTGAGGCTGCAGTGGGCCTGTGCTATGTGTGTAGACATCTGCTTTTATGTGCCACTCTGTCCATTTCCCATGTGGCCTGTTATGTTGTGGTCCAATTAGGTGTCATTGAATCAAAACTGTCTTGCCTTTGCTGTGTTCCACCAGTCTATCCCTTCTTGTTTACCTTCTCTCCACCTTTCTCTTTCCTCTATTTTCCCTCTTTCTCTCTTTTTACCCTTTTCAATATTTTTTCACTGTTTTGTCTCCAACCCATTTCCATTTCATTATTTCATTCTTCTTCTCTCGCTTGCCCACCTTTTCTTTGTGTCACCTTTTACCCTCCATTGTTTTGACTTTCTTTCTGCCCATTCTTTCATTCCTGTTTTCTTTTCTTCTTTCCTTTTTCCATACTTTCACTCTCTCTGTGCCCCTACTCTAATGACAGTAATGACAGTATTAGTAGGACCTGACAGCTTTACTGTCAGAGAAAACACAGGCCCCCACAGCCCCTTACCTCCCTACCCCCAATGCTTGAATTCTCTCTCTCTCTCTCTCTCTCTCACACACACACACACACACGCACACACATTAAATTCTTCTTACTGATGCCCAATCATGTTGGATCATGCATCCACAGATCCACATGCCAGGGATACTCAATTCTTGAATGTTAAACCAATAGTGGCAGGATGGAATTTTTTGTCAAAATGAAAGAATACAAGGAGAGAAAGGGACATGGACAGAAGTGGGACTGATTTGCTAAATGCACTGGCAGTGGTATGTGCTAGTCATGTAGTCAGTGTTATTTGTCAGGGCGTCCAGCACATGTGTCTCCTAGCAAGCTTGTGATAGCTGTGCGACCCCGACTGGTGGCCTCAGTGGGTGTGTGTGTGTGTGTGTGTGTGTGTGCGTGTGTGTGTGTGCTGAGTCCCTGTGGTGAAGATCAGACAGATGAGGGTTTAAGAGTTGCTTTAAGATCACATCAAAGACCCACAGGAAGAGGATCTCTGTCTCTCTGTGTCTGTCTCACTTGCATGTTTTCATTCTCCCCTGCACCCTCTCTTTCTCTTTCTCTCTCTCTCTCTCTCTCTCTCTCTCTCTCTCTCTCTCTCTCTCTCTCTCTCTCTGCCCATGTGTACACTCTTTCTCTCCTGGTCTGTGTCAGTCTGTCTCTCCTTCATCTCTTCAGTGTTTATGCATCTTCTCCCTGTGGCCCATGCGTGGGAAGACTCCAGCCTAAGGATTGTAATGCTAGAACAGCACAGCCAGTCAGATGCCTTTTTGTCTTTATGTTTGTGTTAACAAAACACACCCCTGTTCACGGACTACTCTAGGAGAGAGGAAGGGGGGAAGAGTGTGTGGGCAGCAGAGCGCCTGTGTGCGTTTGTGTGTCTGTGTGATGTGTATGTCTGTGATCATGGACCTGTACTGACCTGAGGACTATCTCTACACTAGGCGGCTCAACACATTGAACAAGTGTGCCTCCATGAAACTGGATGTCAGCCTTCCCAAGAGGAGAGTGAGTATAACTTCACTACTGCATGTACTGATGCATACTCAACAAGTCAGTCAGCTTAAGTTTGTATTTTGGTTTTAATATTATTCTCTTAATATTTGTAATATAATTTTGATATGTATTTAATCACAAAAAATACAGACAATATAACATATTGTAAAAATGTTATATTGTGAAAATGCATTGAAGTTATTTTTATGGTTCAGTCCTGTCTTGACCCAGTCCTGAGGTGCCATGTGCTTAGATAAGTAACTGATATTACAGCATAGAGTACTTCTCATATACAGTCATTTCCCAAATATAAGCTGCACCATGTATAAACCTCAGGTCAGTGTTTTATGCAAACTAAAAAAACAAATCCATGTGTTGACCTCACCCTTGTATTGACCTCACCCATGTATTAACCTCAGTTTACTAAACATTTCCTACTGAATTACAATCAGATCAGATCAAGTAGAATGATGAAAAGAAATGCAGTCCTGTATATAGCCCTTACTCATGTACCTCATCAGTACCTAATGTACCTCACAGATGAAGCAATCTTGCTAAATCAGTGTTTTAACCTCGGTTGAAAGAAATGTACTTAGGGTATTTGTAGATCATTTGTAATATTTCAAATCTGAGGTAAACTGATCAATTGTTCTTAGTTCTTTACATTGCACTGTAAAAAGTAGAGTGTGTAAACATGAGTATCACATTCTGACCTAGACGGGGCCTTTATTGCTCCCTGTTGGCTATTTCCAGCTTGAAGGGACTCATTGATGCCATAGACTGTTGATGTACTGCAGAACTCCCTATTGTCTTGCATTACTGCCTGTGTCGTGAAAGAACGGTCATCCTTTTAATCCTGTGTAACCCAGTTTTGTGGATATTTGAGATTTTCCACATTGTTGTTTCCCTTTTTCATGTTGGAAAGTAAACACTTGGGCATGTCTGGCAGGGATGTCACCTGTTGTTGACTCTGATCTTATTTTCACAGTAGCCTACTATGTGCCTTCATTCACTCAATTTAACCGTAACTTTTCATAGTAAGATTTCTTGGCCAACATTAATGTTTAGTGTACAAGATTTTAGCTGTGAGTGCAATATATATTCTTTCTTATACATTATGTTGCATTTGAACCAAAAAATCTAATATGGTAAGATTCAAAAACCTTACCTTTAGCATATCATATTGTTTATTATCAGTTAAAACAGTAGATGGTGCACGTTAATAAATTGGGATTGACAATTGCAATGCTGCTAAACTAATCACTTTCCCTGAAGTATGTCATCTAAAAGATCAAACAGTTTTCAAGCTGCTTCAAGGTCTGGTGTGTGTGTGTGTGTGTGTTTCTGCCAGAGTGACGACTCTGATGAGGACGACCTGCTGGCGATCAGCAACCGATGGACATTTGAGTGGAGCAGTCGTCGCTGGTCCCGCCTGCAGGACATCGACCTCCTCCTGGGCAGCGGCACTCAGCCGCGGAGCCTGTCCGACGCCGGCGAGGACGGCGGCAGCGGTGGCGTGGGCCCGGGCCTGCGGCCCACAGTGAGCAGCGAGAGCATGCTGACGGACCTGAGCGAGCCCGAGGAGTGCTCGCTAAACAGCGAGGACTCGGCCTCCGTGCTCATGCCCGACTCGCTCTCTCTGACGCCATCGCCGGCCACTTCCCAGCATTCGCCGGGCGACTTTCCGCACTACCACTCCCTGCCGGCGAAGGTAGGCGGCAGCAGCGGCGGCAGTCGTCATGGACACACACGGGCTAAGGACTTCCTGCGGAGAATGGAGACGCTACGCTCTTGGGGCAGCTCGCTTGGTCGACCCGAGCGCCGCTCACTAGTCATCAGTGGGCCAGTACTGCAGCGCGAGTCAGACGCCCTGCGGACACTGCGCTGCGTCCAGATCAGCAATGGCGAGGCGCTCCCCATCCCACCTCTCTACAGCACCATGCCACGCCTCCGCCACCACAGCGTGCCGCCTAGCAGCAATGGTCACTCAGCCACCGCGGGGATTTCCGCCGACGAGGGGGTCGTGGGCCGTTCGGGGAGCACTGCCAGTGGTCCGGATAACACTGCTGCCATTTTAGAGGACAGTGTGGGCGAGCTGCTGCCTAGACAGACGGACCTGCTTAGCAAGCGTGGGGGTGTCTACCTGGAGGGCATGGATGTGCTCTCGAGTGGACCGGAACACACTGAACGAACAGATGAGCTAAACAACATCAGCACTAGCACCAACAACACCAGCACTAACACTGATATGATCACTGATTCTAAAAATGCTAACACCAGCACTACTACCACTTCAACCACAACCGCCACCACCACCACTTCCACCCCAAAAAGATCTGCTGGGTGGAGAAACCAATTTCGCTCCTACGATGACCTGGTGGTGCACGTGCCCAAAGACCACAAGCCGGGCACATTCCCAAAAGCCCTGTCCATCGAGAGCCTGGCGCCCTCTAGCAACGACACAGTGAACTGGAGGGCTGGGGGTGACAGCCACACGCGGGGAGGAAGAGGAGGAGGAGGGGGGCGTTTTTCTGGCCGTTGTTGCCCGCACGGCAGTCGCATAAGCGTCTACGACAACGTGCCAGGCTCACACCTGTACGCCAGCACAGGTGACCTGCTTGACCTGGAGAAGGAGGATCTTTTCCCGCACCTGGACGACATCCTGCAACACGTCAACGGCTTGCAGCAGATCGTGGACCACTGGTCCAGGAACGTGCTTCCGCCCGACGGTGAGGGGGAGGGAGCCGGGGAGGGTCACCTGGGGGAGGAGGAGGAGGATGAGGAAGGTGGGATGAAAGGTGTGGGATCTGCGAGCCAGATCACACTAGACTTTGAGGGACTGGCCATGGCCAGCGACTGTGAGCGGGACGGGGTGTCGTTGAACGACACGGACTCGACCAGCACGCGAGAGAGGAGGGACTCAGGGGTTGGAGCTTCATTAACCCGACCTAGGTGAGTGAGAGGACATGGAGAGCTTTTGACTGGAGATGTAAAAAAAAGAAGTGTATAATCTTAGCCTGAGGTATGCCATTGTTGCTAACTAAGCTAGCGCCTTTGATGGCTATAATGCGACTGCCCATTGCCAACCACCAAAGTTAGCAAACTAGTTACTAGTTGCTACATGAACTATGAAGTTGCTACAGTAATTAAGAAGTTGAAGTTGCTAACAATGGTTTTGGGAAACACACCCATGGTTGACACACATAATAATCTCCAAGCTCAATTTGATATTGCTCTTCAGCTCTGTAGGCAGGCCAATGGCTATGTGGCCTATGTCTCCTAAACTTTGTTTTGTTTGCCTAAGACAGACAGACAAACACCCAATAAAAAAACTTTACCCCTTTTGCAATGAAGATGTGTTTAACATGTGTTTTGTCTAAAATTATGACATGCCCCGCTATGTTGTCTTGTGTCTGCAAACGTCATCGAAATCCATGGATCCAATTTGGTCACATCTGTTGATTCCACCTCAGGCTGGGAGATGATGGCCAAGTATCCAGACCAAATTTAGTCTCAGATTGAGCTAATCAGCTAATCAATTCGAAAGCCAGACTAGCATATTTGGATGCTCTTGGTTTGGAAACTGCTGGCCATTTTAACATCTATTTCATGATTGGATTTTGATTGTTTTTTTTCCACAGTTGACTTTCCTTCATAGTGTCTATAATCTGCATCTAGTATTTATATTTTCCTCTTAACTTGTAGATTAAGGTGGCCCAGCTTCAGGATATCAAATCGCCTCAGCCAATCGGGAGTCTCTCTACAGATCAATAGCCAATCAGCTGGTCAGCTGAGCCTGTTACAGAAGTTCTCCTTGTTACGCCTCACTGCCATCATGGAGAAATATTCAATGTCTAACAAACATGGATGGACCTGGTGAGTACACTGCATTGCATTGAGAATCACCGCATAGAAAATCTTTGCTTAAAACATGCACCCAGTCCATATACTAGCATAAGCCAGTACACATACATATTAGAGTTTAGCTTAGACTATAAAGTGTAAGTGTATTGTAACTCAAATTAGTTTACGTTTGTCGGTAATGTTTTATATCTAAAAATATAAAGTACAATTGAATTAACTGTTTGATTTTAAATTAAATTCTGGCTTACAGTGTAGAGTAGAGTGTTTGCATCTTAGACATGACATTATACATGTTTGTATGTCATGTGTATCAGTGTTCCCATGTCATGGGAAGGCTGAAATTTGAGCGGTTTTGAAAGAGGCTTTAGATGGGGCGGTGTTCATGGCTAACTCTCATGTCAAGGCACACTGCACTCCTGCCTGCCTCTGATGGTGATGTACTTGACCGTGGCCGACTGATGAACTTCAGTGGAGCCATCATAGTCAGCCATCTTTCTCCCTCACTCTGTCTCTTGTCTTCGGTTCTGGGATTTTACCCTCAAGTTGTATTGTATGTCAGTCAGTATTTGTGTGTGTGTGCATGTGTGTGTGTGCATGTGTGTGTGTGTGTGTGTGGATGAGAGAATGGTTAACTGACTGTGTGTTTGTGTGTGGGTGTGTGTATGGATGACTGATTTGTTGACTGACTGTGTGTGTGTGTGTGTGTGTGTGTGTGTGTGTGTGTGTGTGTGTGTGTGTGTGTGTGTGTGTGTGTGTGGGCTGCAATCTGAATTCAGGAGTATCCCAGCTACATTTCTGGAATGTCAGTAGCCTCTGTATGTATGGTGTGCTTAGAGACCACCCATGAACTTTTATCCAGATAAACAAATGTATGTAATGAATCCCCTGATCTTGGCTCACATGGCTTTCTCCTCTCCACTCACATGCTTTCTTCATCCACCACTTTTCCTCCCTCTTTCTTACAGCCCCCCCCCCCCCCCTTTCTCATCCACAATAACACAAACATACCCTGCCTACTTCTTCATATTCTCAGAGTGCCAATATTACAGAACCAAATGTACTGACTCTCTTGGTCAAAGAAACCTGACTCAGGTTGTCATTCTAACATAATGTAATACTTGTACCAAAGATCATTGAAAACTGACCAAGATAGAGTAACATAATATGTTACAATGGAAGTAAACATGAATAGTTCCGTTCTGCATAAGTGGGAGTGTCACATAAAGTCACAGTATAAACTTTTCAATGATTTTCTGTATCAGAGTATGAGGGTTCGACTCTGGTCTGCATAAAATGGGGTATTTTCCCCCCTTCCCCCTTGCGAAAATAGAACACGCAACTTAACGAACGTTTGTGCCTCTCTTAACGAACTTAACAGACGTTTTTACCTCCTCTGCTTGCACTCAGTTGACAGTTACCAGTGTAACATGGGCCTGATGTCATCTCTCTCCAAGGTCTGTGCCCAAGTTTATGAAGCGGATTAAGAGCCCAGAGTATAAAGATAAGGTGGTGTTTGGCGTGCCTCTAATTGTGCATGTGCAGCGCCACGGACAGCCCCTGCCCCTGTGCATTCAGCTGGCTCTGCGCTACCTCCGGGGCCAGTGTCTGGACCAGGTGAGTGGGACAGAGGCCAGAAAACACATACACAGGGTAGCATAAACTCAGTTAAATGCACACACACGCACGTGTGTGTGTGTGTGTGTGTGTGCATGTGTGTGTGCTAAACATATACAAATAAACAAATACAAGCTATAAGTTTGTATTGATGCTCACTCATGTCATACAGATGCAAACACACGCACACGCACACACACACACACACACACACACACACACAAGAAGAGTATAATCTTACATGCACACAGCTTTACACACATATAATCCAGATATAACAGACATAAACACAGAGATAAATATAAAAAAGCTCACAACTTCATAGTATATATGTGATAAAATCACTATATATGTGAGGTTGTAGAAAATTGTTATTTTTTTAATGGTGAGACACTTTTTCACAGCTCACATCTAAATACAACACTAATCATTTGCACAAATGTAACAGCACTGTGCGTGTGGTGTCGCAGGTGGGCTTGTTCCGTAAGTCAGGTGTGAAATCTCGCATCCTGGCCCTGAGGCAGATGTGCGAGATTTCGCCAGACACGGTGGACTACGAGGACCAGTCAGCGTACGATGTGGCCGACATGGTGAAGCAGTTCTTCAGGGACCTCCCCGAGCCGCTGCTCACCAGCAAAATGAGTGACACGTTCCTGCACATTTACCAGTGTAAGACTTGGTGGACCTGAAATCCAGTGAAAGAATGACAAGCCATAGCAGTTTTGTGTGTGCAGAAATAAATTCCATACAGAGTCTAAAAGTGCACACAATTCTAAGAATTTCAACAAGAACTGCATATAAAATGGTAAAGACTCATAAAGAATAAAAGTACCTGCACTGTGGTTTTTAATAATACAACGTTTCGCCAGTGTGTTGTTTGTTATGTACAGCGAGGACCGCAGAGAATAACATTGCACTATTTAAAAATCACATTTTTATTTTGTGGGTTAAGAAAACCAAAACTTTTCCAAAACTTTTCTTCTTTTTTGAGTCATGAAAAAAGTTCCACACAATCTTATATTCTCTCTCTCTCTCTCTCTCTTTCTCTCTGCATCTCTCTCTACAGATGTCCCTAGTGAGCAGCGCTTGCAGGCAGTGCAGGCGGCCATCATGCTCATGTCGGACGAGAGCCGCGAGGTGCTGCAGACGCTCCTCTGCTTCCTCAGTGATGTCACTTCCTCTGTGGAGGAGAACCAGATGACCCCAATGAACCTGGCTGTGTGTCTGGCGCCCTCGCTCTTCCACCTCAACATCATGAAGAACGACAACCTGTCACCCAGGTGACCTGCCAAGCAGTCAATGAATTAGGGCTACTTTAGAAAGGATTTGATGCAGAAAAGTGTCAGACAAATGCATGAGCGAGTGAGTGAGTGGCTCAGTCAGTAAATCAGTCAGTCTTTACAGCGTATTTTATAAAAGTAAGCTTTGGATAAAAGCATCAGCAGAATGCGTGAGTGAGTGACTGATTGACACACTCAGTCAGAGATATGTTTACACAAAGATTGGCAGTTCTTTGGAAAGCAGTACTGAAAAATCTTGTTTTAAGACATATTGCACAACAGTGGCACTTTTATTTCCAAAGAACTAAACAGAGAACTGAAACTATCAGTTTCTTCACTATATTTGTTTTTCACAGTAGAGTTTCCTGTCTTTGTTAGCCAGTGTGTTAATAGCTGAGAGAGCTGTACTCCCGAGAGGTACTAGCTCTTAGCTGTTGGCAGGAGTTGGTTAGGAGTCGACTCACAAAGGCATTCTTTCACAATATAACACACACACACACACAAATGCATTCACACACACACAGAAACACACGCACACACACACACACCCCAACCCCCCACACACACATACACACACACACTCACACAGAGTATCATCCAGTCACCCATCATGTCCTCAAGGCCATCAGGGGGCTGGGTGTGTGAAGTCATTAGATGGTGAAAGAGTGGCGCTGTCATTAGTGGTGCTGCCCAGTGGACGTGGTGAGGTATGAGGTAGTGCTCAGGGGCATGACAGAAACACACACACACACACACACACACAGAGGTTCTTTGAAATATTGCTTAAACCCAAACAAGCTCCCTGGCCATTAAAAGTTATTACTGCCCTCTACTCAAAGAGTCCTGCAGAATCAAAATCAAAAGCAGAGTTGCTTGCTAGCCCTGAGGGCCGTTGGGAAGAAAGGGAGTTTGTGTTTGTTTGTTTGTGTGTGTATGTGTGTGTGTGTGTGTGCGTGTGTGTGTTTGTATATGCATGTGTGTATGTTTGGTTGAGAGAGAGAAGAACAGAGGGAGAGAGAAAAAGAGAGCGAGAGACACATTCCCTCAGGCCATATACCATCTGTCTGCATAACTGACCTCTGCCATGTTGTTTCCCCACCCCCCACCCCTCCCTGCAGGTCCATCCAGAAGAAATATGCCACAGGACGGCCAGAACAGAAAGACCTCAATGAGAACCTGGCCGCTACTCAGGGCTTGGCCCACATGATAATGGAGTGCAACAGTCTCTTTGAGGTGAAGTAGTTATCACTGAATATACTGGAGAAAAAAATTTACTTTCTTACTTAGTTTGACTTGATCAGACTAATTCTAAAGGAAATTGTTTGAAAGACAGTTGTCTTAAGTGTCTGGTAATAACATAGCCAAAATAAATGTTTTTGAACCTGAAGTTATAGTATTTATAACGTTTTAACATTTAACATTTTTTTTACATATCCTACATAAAATCTCAGGGCATCTCAGGGTTTTCTCACTATATTCTTCTCTTCCTCCTGCAGTTTCTCTAAACCTGTAGTCTTTGACGTTAAACTTCCATTAGAAATCGGACATCACAGCCAGGAGAATGTCTCTCTGTATATATCTGAGTTCATATTTATGAGATTGTGGAAGGCCATTTCAGACCGTGCTCATGTGGTCTGACTCGGGATGCTTTGCAGATCCCCCACGAGATGGTGACCCAGTCAAGGAACTCTCATATGGAGGCTGAGATTTTGGTGCCCCCTCTGGACGAACTGTGCAAACAGCAGCATAACCAGCAGCATCAGCGGCAGCTCCAGGAAGAGGAGGAAGAGGAGGACATGGAGGAGGAGGGCTCGTATCTCTCTCAGGTGGAGAGGCTGACCCAGAATCTGCTGAAAGAGACTAGGGACAAGACCAAGGGCTGGGTGATGCGGCAGAGTCTGGACAACACAGAACTGGCCTTCAGGAAGGTTGGTCTGATGTATACATACTCAGTCATACACATAACTGATGCTCACTCATGTCATAGATGATGCAAACACATGCAAACACACACACACACACTTAAAGCAATGTATTGTGTTTCTCAGGTAGAGGATGGGACCCCGCTGCGGAGGTGGCGTGTGTCTGTAGAAGTGGAGGCCCCTCCATCAATAGTGCTGAACCGCATACTACGAGAGCGCCACCTATGGGACAGTGATCTGTTGCAGTGGAAGGTTCTAGAAACTCTGGACAAGCAGACTGAGGTGTATCAGTATGCACTCAACAGCATGGCTCCTCACCCTAGCAGGGACTTTGTGGTTCTCCGGTAAGTTCAGAGGACACCACAGTGCTCTGTTCTTCACCTTGTCACCCTCGAAAATTAAACTTGTTTAATGCAAACTTGTTCCAAACTTGAGCCAGATAATCCTAGTTGTTCAAACAGACATAAATGCAGAGATAAATATTTAAAAAGCTCACAATGTCATAGCTCTACTAACACCCAGAATTTGTGAGAAGTTCAGCAGACACCACAGTACTCTATTCTTCACCTTGTCACCCAGCAGGCTTGTGTTTGTTGAGAGAAATTAAACTTGTTTAGAGCAAACTTGTTTACAGCATTGCTATTTATATGTGAGGATACCTAAAGGTGACATTTTGAAAATGTGCTCATATTGGAGAAAAAAATCCTAACATTGGAACAAATCCAGAAGGAAATCATCATTTTAATTACCTCAATAAAAGGGTTCAAAATCCACACATTCTAACAACATGATATACCTTGAAGGAGAAATCTGGTGTGATCTGGTAAGACAGCTATGGTATCCTTTTCATTAATATGTAGTAAAACAAATGACATACAAATGACCTTTTCTTTCAGTAGCAGTCTACCCAACACTTTTCAAAGTTGTGTCTAACCTCAAGGATTTTTTTTTTTTTTGCAGAGGTCATTTATTGAGCGTCACACACAACTGTTTTTGTTTCAAGCAAGCATCTGCAGATCAGTTAGCTGCGGGAAATTGGGTTTAGCCATTAGGCCGGCCATGAATGATGCTTGCTTCTTGAAATCTAATTCAAGGTTAGCTCTTGGCAGACGCCGTGTGTGAGCACGAGTGTGAGCAGTGAACTGTCCTCAGGTGACCTCTCTTTGAACTAGATCATTCAGTCTGACCAGACCTCCAGGCTTGACGTTGACACATTGGCCAATCATGAGACAGATTCCTGTCAGTTAAGTCTTTGAGGGGTCAGCGCTTAGAGATTGAGATTCAGCCATTATATCCCATGTGTTGTGTTTTTGTTTGAATTGACGAGACTGTAAAGCCTGAAGGAAAATAATATCAGAATATGAACATAATACATCTGTACATTATTAGACTTGTTAGATGTCTGGCTTCATGGGTTCAATTCAGTCCAATTCTTTCATTTGTTTTTCCTTGGATTTTCAAATTCTCTTCTTGTCTCTCTTTTACAGGTCATGGAGGACTGACTTACAAAAGGGAGTGTGTACACTTGTGGCCATCTCTGTGGATCACGAAGACAGTCCACCCATGGGTGGAGTACGAGGAGTGGTTCTGGAGTCGCAGTATCTGCTGGAGCCGTGTGGGTCAGGGAAATCCAGACTTACCCACACCTGCAGGATTGACCTCAAGTACGGCTAAGTTTGTGTGTGTTTATGAATCTGTATGTGTGTGTTTGTGTTTCTCTCTGTCACTCTGAGAGAACATGCTTAGGAAACATTATCTGCCTGCACTGAGGACCGTAGCCTTCTTTTTTTCAGCTACTTCGCTCCCCAATACTCTCCCTCAAATTCAAATGATGTGGCATTTTTCTATGTATGGTCTGTGTGAATTCCAGTGGGTGTTGTTACATGCAGTGATGACTGGTGTATGTGTGTATGTGTGTGTGTGTGTGTGTGTGTGTGTGTGTGCACGTGTTTGTTTTTGTGACTGCAGAGGACGGTCTCCTGAATGGTATAACAAATCCTTCGGTCACCTCTGCTCTGCTGAAGCTGCCCGTATTCGTGAGTCCTTCCAGAGCCTGGATTCAGAGGGGCCTGAAACCAAGATCTGAGATCTGAGACTGGACACCACTACTGGCTCAGGCCAAACTGAAACCCAGTGCCAGAACATTCATTGGGACAGGACCTTAAATATTTCAGAGAATGAGTGTCATTGTTGAATGGAAGACGACATGCAAGCACTGGTTTGACTTGACAAAGGTCCAACTGCCGGACTTCCTGCTGTCCCAGTTGAGTCTTAATCTATGTACACCATTTAGTCCTTGTCTGCATAATTTGTGGCACTGCCACCTGGTGGTATGTGCAGGCCTTGCAACAGTTATTCAAATTGCATGGTTTCACATTAAATATGTGTAAATCATAATTGCAGTGGGAGAAATAGTGGAACAAGTGCTAAAACTACACGATCGCATCAACTCATCAGGCATTAATGTAGACCTTCTTAAGCCTGAGAGATATTCTGTGGGATAAATCAAATTATTAAGGTAGCATTAACGAACATATTGCCATGTTCATTTGCGACTCAGTTTCAGCTAACTAAGGACGTGTGTACTTCTGTCTGAGCAAACAGTTCTAGTGCTGTATAATGCTGAGCATTTGAAGTAAACCCATTTTTCACTGCTTTATGCACATTTATGTGGCTTGGGAAAGCAATGACCAATAGCTTTAATAAGTTTAATATTACACAAATCTTTCTTGTGACATCCGTATTGCTTCTGCTGTCAGTTGCGATTGCAGTAATGTGTTTTGTGTCAGTTACAATGTCAGTAGTGCAGTCTTATGCTGAGATACTGATGCCAACAAACATGTTTCTTTTTATTTGAGCTCACATACATGCATTCTGTTCAGGATAAATACGATGACAGGAACTTCCATGGGTTGTGCCAAGAGAGACAAATTAATTATATACATAAGATAGTAATGGACCAGTACTGTTACTATATGTTCATATGTCAATGCATCACCACTGCCAAGAGCTAAAATTTGCTGAAAGTAATCCTATTATTGTTATTATTATTATTATTATTATTATTATTATTATTAATGTTGTTGCAACACTGTTGTGTCTCTACAATGTCTAGGACATGTAACCATTTCACTGCTTCTGGGAAGCATTTACACATTATTCATTTCTTTCAACACAATGATATATAGACATGAGTCTGCGAGCCCCATGTGTGTGTATGTCTTTGTGGCGATACCTATTGCCATTTTTGTATAATATATATATATGTTGTAAATATGCCATGCTTACTGACAGATTCAGCTGCTTCTTTGTCCTGTATGGCTGTGTGTTGATGTTAATAGGTTTTTGAATGATGCGTATGCGTCTCCAGTACCAAACTATAAGCTGGTGCTGTGGTACCATGGTGTTATTTGATCCAAGGTGAAAGACGGGTGGGGGGTTGGGTGGGGTTGACAGGGAGTCTAATACCTACCGGTAAGGTGCCAACGGCTCCAGACATCATGCGACGATGAGCGGAACAACAGGGTGTCTGATCATCACAGTTTATACTGAGTGTGGAAGGGGGGGTGAAGCTCTTACTTGATTAAACTGTGTCAGAAACTCTTCATCCTCTGTTGATGTGTGCATTGGTGTGCTCTGTGCTGGGTTTCACACCTACACCACAAGTCCTGTAATGCTTTTCTTCCAACACTAGGTGTCACTATGGAAATACAGGAGAGTGCTGAGTAAGTGGTTGAGAGTTGATAGGTTGTCTATGCCATCTGGCACTGTGCTTTTGTGACAGAAAACAAAAAGATCAATGAGATACCAAGGAATGCAAATGGTCTTGAGAAGAAAGAGAAATAAAAACACAATAGCTTGTCCAATACATCTGACCGAACACACGTCTAATGCTTCAGCAACAGCACAACTGATCTATATTCATTTGCGATGGTGCGGTGTGTCTAAATCAGAGAGAAGTCTTCCACTGCAGAGGACACTCTCCTGGCAGTTCATCTTTATTTACAAAGTGACAGCTGAGTTGTGTCCTCCATTCAGGACACTAACTCTGTGATGTTGATTCTTAATGAGGCTTACTTGCCTGGACCATACTTCTAGTATAGTAAAAGTATTTATACTAGTGTAATATATGCTTGTCTAGTATAAGTATACTTGTGTACTATAAGTATATATGCTTGTGTACTATATATATCTGGTCTCCAGTCATGAATTAGTGAAACATACACAGCTAATACACAGTGAGGTGAAGTACACACTAACCCGGCGCAGTAGGCTGCCTACTACAGTGGCTCCCAGGGAGCAGTGATTAGGTGCTGTGGATGTACTGGTTGGGGATCGAACTGGCAAAGATTTTTCAAGCACGAAGCCCTAACCAGTAAGCCATGGCTGCCCCAAACATCTAGTGTCTTTAAAATAGGATTGGATTCATCTGGTTCACCACACATAAAAGTTTAGTTTTAAGGCATGATTTCAAAGCTAGGATTACTACTGTTGCCACAGACACTAACCTCTTTGGATTTGCCTCATCCATCTGACCTACAGTATGTTGTTGCAGGAGTTTAAGGAAGTAAGATGGAGTTGCACTGACTCCAATCAAAAAACCTAAAGTACTGCGTTGGGTAATGGTTGACCCTCACAATGTCAACTTTGTCAGGGAAAATAATGACAAAGTATATCTGTGCTGTTGATACTGTGAATAAGAGTTTTTCATATCATATCTGTTTGTAAATCCCATGTCACAGACACAGATTCACTGTGGGGAAAACTAGGTACATATATAGCATAAGAAAAAGATGATCCAGAGAAATATCCATTGAAAATGCTTGCATTAAATCACTAGTGCATCTTAATGGTTGTGAAAAAAAATGCTACACAAATACAACATAACAAGCATCAGAGTTCAAGGTCAAACAAAAACAAATGTCTTTCATGTTTTTCACATTCAGAGGTGTCTTTTCTAATCGTGAGGAAGGCATTAAGTGGTAGGAAAATAGGAAGGCTGACTCATGTTAATGCATCCAGACACACTGCAGAGGCTTAGCCATTCTGTGCCCCTTAGATCCTCTTCACAAGGGAACAACATCTTTACACATTGTTCTGATGGCCACAACACACAGTCAAGCATCCATCCATTATTTTCAGTCATTCACCATAACCCTTAATGGCATGATGAATAACTGACATTAAAGCTAAATGTGAATAAAATTAAATCAATCAGGATCATTGTGTACAAATGCACAGAATAACAGATGTGTGTATGTTAAACATGCATGATGCTGTCAGGTGCATTGTTAAATGGCTGCTAAGTAACACTGAATCTGAGTCGTTGTCTCCGACTGTGTATAGTTTAGGTGGTCAATGAGTTCATGGAGCCAGAAACTGAAGACAGAGGCAAACACATACCGTATAAATATACTGTATCATTTAAAAAGGTATTTGTTCAACTGTGATAATTGCACATGACATTTCAAGACTAAAATCCTATCCCAAAACAACCTAAGATGGAAAAGACCTCTTTTTCTCCAAAATGTCTGTCTCTGTGTGAGACCTAAATAAAAAGGTCATTAATAAATAAAAGACGAACTGGATGAATTATTGATCAAGATGTGTGCCTTTGTGTGTGTGTGTGTGTGTGTGTGTGTGTGTGTGTGTGTGTGTGTGTGTGTGTGTGTGTGTGTGTGTGTGTGTGTGTATGTATGTGCATGCGTGGTGGGGAAGCTGAGGTGGGTTGTCTGCCTGTGAGCTAGAATCCCTGATGAGTAGATCAGCAGCTCCCCATCTCTGTCTCCCTTGCCATGTCTTCTACTGCTAATGCACCCCCCCACCACTACCACCACCACCACCAACCACACCCCCATGCCCTTCGTCACTTTGGATGTGGGTTCATTGGGTTGAGTGGAGTCTTTGTCTGCAGTAGTGCGGTGCATTTCCCAAAGCCATAGTTGCTAACCAGTTAGCAACTTAGTTGGTTGGCAATGGGCAATTGCATTGTAACCAACAAAATTGCTAAATATGGATTTGGGAGAAGCACCCCTGAAGTGACAATGTACACATTAAATAAACATGATTGACATTTTTTACATGTGAACTGCTACTTACATATTTACGCAAGTTATCTGCTTGGTTCACAAACCTAAAAACAGTGTAAATAGGAGATGTCAAGTCAAGGGTAGGGAGATGCAGACAGTATCATCCTGAGAGAAAGAGAGAGATGAAGAAAGAGAGTGGATGTCGTTGCCTTGGCTACAGTCAACCTCCTCTCTTTCCTCCTCCTCATCTTCCTCCCATCCTGTCTATGTTTAGTTACAGTGGGATCAGCTGTGGGGATCATGCACCTGCTCTGGATGGAGGACAGGGAGACAACTCTTTCTATCTGAAAGGAGAGATAGGACCCACTTGTTATCACCCTTCATCTTGCTTTGAGTTAATTTTTAAAAGTATAATGACATGGTAGCTCTACACACATCTCTGCTTAGACCACAGAATAGTCAGATGATAGTGGACACTGGGGTTCAGACGCAGCCATGTTTTTGCCCCTGTAGTACTGAGAGGACATGTCAGTTTGTCTGCTTGCACTCTTTACCCAGACGGTGTGGGCTGGCTGTGTAAATGGGCTCTACTGGGGCTGGACTGCGGTGACTCACACTTCTCTGACGAGTCCGGAAACTGCTCGCCGGTGTGATTGCCTGGCCCTGTCCTGGCATAACCTCCCTCAGGGAAAAACAACTGCTGTTTTAATCTGTGTGTGTGTGTGTGTGTGTGTGTGTTTGTGTGTCCATAACACTGCAATCCAGTTACAAGCCTACCGGTGAAATTCAGTTCTCTGTGTTTAAATAAATTCTCAAAAAGCGATGAAGCTACTACTGGCCTGTACTTTTTCTTCTCCTGCCTTCTTGACACTGACTAACTTCTAAAGCACTCAGAGACAGCCAGGAGCACAGTGATGGCCACTTCCTTTTCACTCATCCTCCCCGAAAGCACACAGACATTTCCTCTATTGCTTCTCACTTGATTTGTGTGGGGCTTTTTTTTCTTTTGCCACAAACCTGAAGGCAATCATGGCTGTCCAGATAGGAATGCTCAGTTCTCTTTAGCTGGCCACCCGAGAGACAATACTGAAATCTCTTGAGCATTAGCTCTCCTTAAATGTATGAACAAATTGGAAAAGATGTGCTGGGAAGCAGAATGTACAGCTACCTTCTCTGGTCCAAAGAAGTGTGCAGTCACCCTCATCAGAATGCCTAACGGGAATGCTACATCACAGATGTGGCCCTTTACTGAAATACTGTGTGCCTGTGTGTGTGTGTGTGTGTGTGTGTGTGTGTGTGTGTGTGTGTTTGTGTGTGTGTGTGTTCAAGGCATGTAACGCATCATGGCTTGCCCAGAGGGATAAGTCTGACATGGGGGTACCAAAGAACCAGATGTCCAACCATACAAAGTCCATAGACTCAGGCCTGCATGTGTGCTTAATTGAGAAAATAAACACAAACACAAGAGCCGCACATGAATACGTCCACACACCATTATGGAGGAATTCCCATGGGTGCTTTCTGCAATAGTCACGCATGAACAAATGAATTCAAAGCAGTAGGCAGGAGGGTTGATTAAGCAAGCATTAGAGGTTTGCATACCTCCCACGCTTACGAAGCAAGCCAATCTAATGTGTCCCCATCAGATCTTAATTGACCATTTGATCAACAACAACTGGGCCAATCTCATGGAGACAGAAAGAAGCAATTATTTTACTGGATTGATACTGCGTTTGGACCCAACCCAACAACCATGTCATGTTCTGCAAGTCCTTTTTTTCAAGAATTCTGTAAATTGAACAGCTTATATCTGAATATACACTGTCAATTTGACAGGGTGTACTTTACCTGTCATATAATGCTCAAGGAACCTTTGCATACCATGTTAGCTAATGGAATAGGCCATTGTGATTATTCCTTGGTATACCAAAGAGCCAGTCACTCAGGCTCCCTCACCACCCACAACCTGCTAACATGTGCTGCAAAGCACTCCTGCCCTCACTGTAGCAGTAATATTTCAGAAAATGGTGACACAGTTGATGTGTGTCCCAAAGAACCTCAAACGCCCACATGCCAAATATAGTTTACTGTGAAAGAGGAGTAAGAGGAGCGTATAGAGGCTAACTATGTTCACGTTAAAGCCCCTGCATAAGACCCTGCAGTCAGAGAATTGTTAAATATGGCACAAATAGACTAGTTGACTATAAAATATTTGTTGATTAAATTAATAGTTAACTAATCGTAATTGCAGGCCTAATTTAAGCATAGTGTTCCATATCCTCAACTATGATGGCAGTCAAAACGTGATCTGCTTTGGTTTTGAACAATCAATCAACTTTCTTAACCTGAGAATGTGGCAGTGTGTTTATGGGAAAACTCATTTTTCATGTCCATCAGAGCAATAAGACAGTGACTGACTCTCTCTCTCTATTTCTCTCGTTCCAATCATCTCTACCTCTGAGGAGATTGTGTGCCAGTTTATTCACTTAGGATGTATAGTGGCTTAAGTGATCGTCACACATGCCGAGTCAGCCTTTTGGCTGTCACTGTGAGAGCTGAACTTTGGAAAGGGCAGGACATCTCATCTGCAGCCCCTCCCCCTCTGTTCTCTGTCTCCCTCTCCCCCTCTTCTGCCAGCATATTCTCACCAGGAGTCACTTGGCCCAGCAGTCACCCATCCCCCACACCTCCTAACCTTCCCCTCCCCCCATCCCCCTCTTTGCCAAAAGACAAGACTCTCTCAGCCTCTTGTTCATACTCTTTGTAGAAACAAAACCAATCATCAAACATCACTGAACACCAATTTCCCAAATAAC
The DNA here is from genome assembly GCA_027481765.1 of Tenualosa thibaudeaui. Lineage (NCBI taxonomy): Eukaryota > Metazoa > Chordata > Actinopteri > Clupeiformes > Clupeidae > Tenualosa > Tenualosa thibaudeaui. The sequence continues at coordinate 4,158,979 of JAIFZK010000009.1, read as the reverse complement.
TAACACAATATTTTGGTAATATTTTAGTGATTGTGCTGCTGAAAGTCACACGAAATACAGTGAAACCCTATTATGAAGATGTCTCATAACAAATAACGGATGTCGGACCAGTAGAACCCAATCTCTTGTTAATAGTAATAATCAGACTGTTAAGGTGGTAGCATGGTGTGCAGAGAACATGGCCACTGGGTGACTCACCACGAACAAGTAGCAGGAATATTATAATTACAGCAATGAATCATGCAAGTGCAGGTCACAGGAAGTCATTAGCCGATAGAGTCCAAAGAAATAAATGCTTAACAAAGCAACAGATGTTGATAGTGGCAATAGGCACATTTAATATCCTTCTTTTGGTCTTTCCGTCTTTCGGTCTGTCTGTAGGCCCTCCAAATGTGAGTATACACATCAAAACAGGGGGATGCATACATGTAAATACATAAACTGTGATACCATGAAACAAGCGTTTTAGTCACACAGAGGGCTTTGTCTTCTAACTGTCTGGTTTAAACACAGAATAACCACACCCTGTAACTTCAGACCCCTCCTGATTTTCTCGGTATGAAATGCCAGTCAGGAATTGAATAAATCAATCATAGAGATGCCAGTGTGTAAGACAGATTCATAGATGTAGATTAGAAAAAGAGGTATAGATATAGAGATAGACATAACAAAAATAATGAGAGTAAAGCAAAAAGCAAAAAAGTGACCATACACAATAGCACATCATGGTCGTATATTATAAATTTCAACATCATATATTGTATCTCATACATGTATGCTTGGCGTATTAAGTGAATTGGTCAGTTTATTCTAATGCTTAATGACTTGGAAAGTATATGTTTAATGTGGGGTAATGCTTTGCATTGTTTGATGTAAGATTGAGAAGCCTGCTAAACATGAGCTGTTAAATGAACTATGAACTGAACTAGATTTCAACATTGTAGGCCTGTATGAGGGCCTCTGCATTCAGAGACTGAGAGTATAGCTTATTCTCTATTCAAAATAATGGCCTTTTCTAGACCAGCTGTGAAAACAGAGTAGAGTGCTATGAAATGGGGCTCTGGCTGAATGCTTTCCTTAGTTAACTATTAAGCCCATGGCGGTATATTAGGGTGCATTAGGACTGTCTAATGTCTGAGTTGGCGATACACTGAAGACTTGTGTGCCACCTTTTCAGTAGTGTTCTAATCATTACCTCACTGAATTCAGGCAGCCAGACCAAGGCCAGTTCCTGGCATAGCTGACCTAGGCTACATGCCTAGGGTGCCAAATATCAGGAGGGCATTGAAATGCATTTCCATAGATTAATCTCCAGTTTTTCACATTTATTGCTAGAAAATAAAAAGTCAAATCTGGCCAAGGGCAGCAAAAAGGCTAGCGCTGGCCCTGATCCAGATGATGTTAGTGTAATGCAATAACAAATGCAACTAAATCAAGGGCCTATGAAATGGTCTCAACACCCGTGGGGCTACAGCAACCTCTCGTCTCCATAAAGATTAGTTACTACAACTCAATGTCAACAAAACAAAAGAAACAACACCCGACACACACTCCACTCACAATCAATGGCAGTACCGTGGAGTCTGTGAAAAGCACAAAGTTTCTGGGAGTGCACATCACACAGACGACCTCACATGGACCACCAACACCACCTCCCTGGTCAAGAAAGCACAGACACGCCTTCACTTTCTGTGCAGAATGAGGAGAGCTGACCTCCCCACTTCTGCACTCACCACCTTCTACAGGGGTGCTATTGAGAGCATCCTTACCAGCAGCCTCTCCGTCTGACACGGCAGTTGCTCAGCTGTGGACAAGAAGACTCTACAGAGGGTGGTGAGGACTGCTGAAAAGATCATCAGATCACCCCAACCAGCCATTCAGGACTTATACACATTACACTGTTCCAAGAGAGCCATCAATATCATTAAGGACACCACCCACCCAACACACAAACTGTTCTCCCTCTTACCATCTGGAAAGCGCTACCGCAGCATGCGGTGCTACACAAATAGACTGAGAAACAGCTTCTTCCCACAAGCCATCAAGCTAATCAATACAATAAAGAAGATTCCATGAACATTCCATGAACATGTTACTGACATCTCACACACTGATGTCCATGCTGCTTTCACACTTGCACTTTACTAAATTTCACCTTCACTTATTGCACCTCATATATTGCACATTTCACTGTTTTTCAACCTACACCAGCTACCAAGAAGAGCTACCTCGAACTTTCCTTCTTGCTGGAAGCGTATAAGTTTACCTGCATGTCGTATGTCTTATGTCTATTTATTGTGGATGTCTGTGTACACTTCATGTCCATGAGTGTAGCTGTGTGTTTTTGCGTGTGTGTGTGTGCATGTTTCTAGTTTAAATTGCACATTTGGTGTCTGGTGAAAGCAATTTCAGTCCTCTGTGTAATGCCTGTTACATAGTGAATTGACAATAAAGTACGCTTTTAGTGAATTTATTTTGTGAAATTGACACTTTTAGTGACAACTTTGTGAATTTATGTGAATTCAAATTTTGCTTGTAGATCTATGCCTGTTTATTTGTAAAGAGAAACAAAAGATCAGACTATTTACAAAGTCAATTTTCTGGGGTGGCATGAATCTCCAAAGTGTCCTCCAAACTGTGTATAAAATTAGGCAATGTCTGCTGTCGTGACTTCACGAGTAATATCTGCAAGATGCAGACCTGTTGCGTTTCTCTAAGTTAGGACAATATCCAATCTTTGTCCAAAGGCACATCTAATATCATTTTGCTGAACAGTAAGCCCGTGCCTTCACAGAGTCTTATCACCGTTAACTTGCATAAAGCTGTGCTGTTTGATATTTTAACGTTTGTTTTGGGCAAACATACATTACATACATTTTACCCAAATGAAACTGCTTCCACGAAATTCTATCCAGCAGCAAAAGCACGTGCTCCCAGCGCGGAACACTCCAATGAAGTTCAACCAAACCCTCAACACGCAGGCGTGGTGAACACAACCGCAGACAGGGGGCGTCAACATGGCGCCCTAAGAACGACAACATAGCTCAAGACTGCATCGCACACTGGTTGACATCAGGAGAAGACAGGAGATAGCAAGAGGGTACCATTTCTTCAAGCACAGAGAGATATCCTGCTTATTTGTCGTATGCATAATTTTTATCAGCAGGAAAATAGGAAGGACTTGAAGTTAACCACGGATTTACCATATTTTACCATATTTAAAACTTTACATTTTCGTCTGTTTGATGCTTTTGTACGGACGCTAGTGATACAAAGCAGGTGAGAGACCGAGGCGACCGCTCCTTGATTCGGGTGGAAATGTCGAGCGAGAAGCCGGTTTCAGCACCGGGTTCCGGCTCGCTCTCGGACCGAGAAGCTCCCCCGGGTCCTGGGCAGCAAGTCGTTACAGGTTCTGCTTCAGGGGAGATGATGGTGTCTGGATCCGGCTCCATGGTTCTCCCCGCCGGGGTGATCAACCCCTCGGTTCCGATCCGGAATATCAAGATGAAATTTGCCGTCCTTATTGGTCTTATACAAGTCGGAGAGGTTAGCAACAGAGACATCGTCGAAACAGTTCTAAATCTGGTAAGTGCAATGAACAGCCAATACATTGTTACCATTATTGGGCTAACGTTACATTGTAGCGCCTGAGCTGACATCCATAGGAGGCATAGCGGTATCTCCTTTATTCCATTTACAGCACCCGCTAGCTACACAAAATGATGTCATATTTTTATTTGAATGGTAATGAAGAAGAAGGGATAAAACACGGAATACATGAATAAATCAGTTTTGTCCTGTGGCTCTTGACTTTAAAACAGCCCTCTCAACTGAGCTAATGGGCGCTTTCTTTTGTTGACAATACGACCTGCTAATGTCCAAAGACACTTTGCTGGAAAAACAGACAGTGTCTTAAAGGTCTATATGGTCAGATATGGTATAATTAATTTCTTTTGAAATACGTTTGGGCCAAGCGGTAAATTATGAGAGCCTACAAAATGCATAGCGTTAAATTCCTAACGGCACCGACCTGTCAGGGCGACTCGCCTTAGAGTATCTATCATCTCTGCAGAGTATAAATGTTTTTCTTCCAAAATACTGACTCTGAAAACATTGCGTTATAGCAGTCACACAGCTGGCCGATACGATGTTTATCGAGCTAAGGGGCCTAGTGGAAATTCATGGTGCATTTAAAAGACCGTATGCTAGGTGATTTGTGCATCACGCTGTTGTAGCAGAGGCTTTTCATTGCCAAGCATCACTAGGACAAGCGGTATAGGCTATGAACCTCTAACGACTGGGCCTACCGTTAGTTGTGCATTCGCGCAATTATGGCACCTGTTCTTTGTGGTGGAGCCTACGTCATTTAGTGTTATAGTCAAAGGATATATGTCCAAAGTTGTGGACTATGGACCATTGCGGCGTTTTTAGATCATAGGCCGCGGATAGTCTGGTGAATAGAGGTGGATTAAGACTGTTTTTTCAACGAATGTTAACTCTTGTTACGAAACAGCTCAGAAAACGTATTAACACAGATTCAGTAACCTAATGCGTTCGGTAGAGGGTGGGAGGGACTTTCCTCTCGCCCATAGAAACCAGACTGTATTCTCAGTAAAACTGCTCATTACTTATTGGAGCTATAATGCTGATTTCACTGGCCTAGATTGTAGCGCTTCATTATCCAGCATTAACAGAAGAAGCGTAGGCCGTTTATTTGTAGTCTATGTATGCGTCTATAGCAGAACAAATTGCGACGTCTTTTACTTTAACTGCTATGCCGGTTGCTGTCGTCTTAAAGTGCAGACTCGCTGTTTCATCTGAGAGAGATTACATTTGTACATTGAGAGAGCATCCATCTGCAAATGATGGACATTCGTTACTCAGGGGTTGTTGCAGCAGCCTCCCGCTGACTGCTGAATGCGCACGAATGCAGAGTGCTGTGCCTTCTACAGCGGGGGAGCGCCGCGCATGTGAAAGCAGGTGGCAGTAGAGGGTGTGGGGGCTGCTGCAGTGGCGATGTGCTCAGAAACCACGAGCTGACACGAATAAATGAGCCCTGAAGAGAATCCTTTGGGGCCCAGTGTGGCTTAGTAGGCCAGATGCAAGGCCTTCATGTCGATTTTTCCGTACGCGCTTGGTCTGCTAGTTTAACATTATGGACATATTTCTTTTCGACATTCCCTTCAAGTAACGTTATTGCTGCAAGCTTTCCAAGTAGTCCTTTCTCGGTTGTTCAGTTAGAAAGCCGCAATGGTTTTGCATTGAGGACAACATCCTCGCAGATGCTGAGGTGCTTGTGTTTGGACACAAGCTGTTTATGACCGCTTTATTGTTGGCCCGTAACAGTTTTAGTTAAGAATCTCACGTATGTGCAGATGTTGACAAACCCAAAAGCCTATCCCTTGTTTCTCCAATCCCTCTTTCCCACTGAGGACTAGGTCGTAGAAAACTTATTGAATTATTTAAGCCAGCCCGAAACCACATCTTGTATTGCACAACGCCCTTATTGATTGGTTGAACACCACTGAGGGCAGATGTACCGATCCGGTTAATTAATGGCTATTCTGTAAAGCCATGGCAAGCTTGTTTTTTTATATGATGGGCCCTTGTGCTCTGATTGAACTGATGGGTGAGCTCTTAAAAGAAAATGCATAGATACTTTACTGAATAGCAGCCCCACAGATTCAGCTTTTAGCTTATGTTTCCAGTGATGTACTTTATTTCCTCAACAGTTAAAGAAACAGTGTGACCTTGTAGCCTACTACAGCGAAAGCATGCCTCTCATACATACTGATGACTTGTTTGTTCTGGTGTGTTACACCATAGAAGCACTTATTAGGCCTACCCCTTTTTTGATGACCTTGGGGAGAGATAGCCCTATACCAGAAGTTATGAGCTAATGCTTGCACAAAAGGGTGTTCATCAGGAGTGTCAGCCCCCTGCGCACAGACTCACAATAGTTTCTGAAATCATTTGCCACCTTTGGTATATACACACATATATGAACACACACACAGAATGATAAACCCTATCTCATGCTATGGCTTTAAGGCAGGTTGCCATGGTTTAACACATTTGAGTACATTTAGAACAAACACAAATAAAGCTGCAAACTTATCTATTCTCTACAGTAGCTTATCTGTACATTTTGGTTTACTTTAACTGCAAACAGGTTTTCATAGTTCTTGAAAGGGAACTAGGCCTGTTCTATGCCGAATTATGGTCAAGAGTCTTGACAAGATTTGGATTTGTTCAGGTAGCTGTCTGAAGAAATTTGCAAATATGACACTTAGTGGTATGTAGAGACGTGTAAATAATACTGTGTTGACTCAATTGATTATTCTTCAAAATTAACTTGCCGTGGCACAGTATATTGATTCCTAAATGCTATGTTGGTACATCCACTGCGATTGTGGTTATGCATGCGTTTTCAGGTGGCAAATATATTTGTTCACCTCCTCAGAATAATTTTGTATTGCTTGTGTGACATCAGCAATGATGGTTAAAGGAAGAAAATCTCATTTTATACTGATGTGCAGACTGCTGCTAAAAATAAATACTTGTGTGTTACTTTTAACCAGATTGTTTTCACAAGTTATTTTACCATTCCCTCTGCATGCCCAGTGTTTGTGATCTGAGATCTAGCTCAGTGTGTGTTTTTGTTGACGAGAAGCACAGACTCTTGCTCTCACACTCAGAAGCACACAGGCTGTTGCACAGGACCTGACGATCAGCGTTCTCCTGCCATAAGCATCATAGTTGCCGTGGAAACGGCACTCAGGGGATTTTTTTGCCACTTTCATCCCCCCGTACCAACTGTTGTCATCAGTTTCCGGCCAGCTGCTTTGATCTCAAGGAGATGACTCTAGATGCATCACCAGGATGCATTTGTTTGGCTGCAAGAATTTTTAGACCTTGTCTGTTTGCATTTTCAGCCAATATTTGTAACAATTCCTTTGCTTTCTCTGCTTATTAAAACATGTTTACTGAACACATGATGGCAAGGAGCAATTCACTGAATTTGACAAGGTGTAGATTAAATAAAAATTGTGGATTGCACTTTTATCTTGTTGCTGAACCAACCAGCAAACACCGTTTATCCTTAGAACTACACATGATCTTTGTGTTCATCTTTCTTTGAGTCTCAGGGAAAATGGCACAGAAGATGGGCTCAAAAGCCCATCTGAGAGGGAGCATGTCATTATTGTTGTGCACACTCTACAGAATTACCAAGGTCATAGTACTGTGCTTTGGGTTCAGAGGCAAGATCACACTGTCAGCACAAACTTTTTAGAGTAGGGTGTAGCACAGGGCGAATTAAGCCCTCCCCCCCATACACTAGAAAGACGTTAGAGCACCAGCACAGGAAAAAAACTGAATAAAGGAAAATTTAAAAAAAAAATAGCTCAGAGCACGGAGATTAGCTTTGCTAATCAATTAATTAATCATTTCTCTTTACAAGAAGCCAAACAGATGTGGCAGTGTGCTAATGAAAGCAGGGCAGATGCTAATCCCCTCCACTTGCTGCTTGCTAATATCAGGGATCCAGTGGACGTTAATGAAAGTACATACTCTCCACTGCCCCTGTCCTCTATTCTGATGACATTGCAGGAGTGTGTCTGTGCATACAGAAGACAGAAAGAACCAACTCTGCCTGGGGCTGGGCTGTCCCGGTGTGAAAGACGTGATTAATTTAGTGAAGCTGTTAGTCCAAAAAAGGCTGTGTGTGTGTAAGTGTGCCTGCCCATTCAGTCTCTGCCGTGTTGTCTTTTCATTGTGGACAGAAAATTATCTCATTACATTCGTCGGCCATTTCATTAGGTAGGTGTGCCATCTGTCATTATTGATTGCGGATCTGCACTCTTCTGATGGCCACAAACAGTGGATGTGTGACCCGCGTTTCTTTTCACTCCAGAGAGGAAGGTAGTGCTTCATTCAGTCACTCGACAGCTAATCACTGATGTGCCGTCTTGATGCTGACAGACGGCATACGTAATTTCACGTCGGCTGAAATGGTGTGTGATTGCTTGAACAAGAATGGCCATTTCTGTGTAGCCAAAGGAAATTTCTATTTAAACATGTGTCTGCAAACCACTCAGTGGCAGTGTTGTAGTGGTGATTGCAAATTGATTGTACCTAACCTATATTACATTGGCACGCTATCAAGAGATTTGTTGTCGGATCCTCCAAGGTTTCGTATTGTTTTTAATGGCTAGCAATTTCACGTAGCCTAGAAACGACAACAACTCTTCTGATGGCATCTGGATCTATGGTAATTGGGGTTGGAGACATGAGTTATTTCAGAATGTTTCATTTTTATCTCAAATGATGCGAGTGTTGCGAGGAATGTTTTTCATGATCAACCAGAGAATGTATAAGAACTGCCAAATGTATTATGCATAGCTTGTCAAACTGCACAGCGGTTTGGCATTCTTCCAGACTTGTTTCTTTATTGTTTGTTCAGGATATACTGTGCTAGCACTATATTTTGCTTGAATAGTTATTCCCACTTCTCCAGATTCATTGTAGCCGTGATGAATGTTCCGTGCGCAGTGACCTGTTAACTGCCCACACAAAGTGAGACCAGAGGCTATTTCACACCTTCACAGTAGCCTGCCCACGCGCGTAGTTGCAGACATCCCCAACTGTCAGGCCCGCAAGCGACTGAGCATTAGCGCTGCCATCGCAGACCCTCCTACGTGTGTATTCTTGGCTTTTGTACTTAGCACTTTTCCTGTGCTCAGCCTAGTGTGCGGGACAATATCGTTATGGATCATCAGTAGCTGTAGCATGACAGGACTTGCCTTTGTGGAGAGGCTGACAGGACAACCAAGGCAACTGTTTTCTGTCCCGTGAATGTTAGCTCATGTGTTAATTCAGAGACTGAGAGAACGAGGTGTACTCAGTGCAAAGTTTTCTCTCTCTCTCTCTTTCCCCGCTGGTTTAAAAATAGCTGAAGTGAGTGCCACCCCGGAGAGCATTGCGCACATTTTAGCAAACTGGCACATTTTTAGCGAGAAGTTCATCGGCTGCTGGGAGGCAAAGCGGGTAGTACATTGGGTGCTCGCGGGGGCCAAGATGAAAATCCACCCCTCACCCGGGGCTAGACCCGCTGACCAGCATCCCTTAGCCACATTCAGTCAGGACCTACTAGCCTTAATAACACGAGCTACGAAGTCAGTGTCCTTGAACACCTGAGGGTTTTTGTAGAGAGGATTTCTCTGAGAAATCCAGTTAGAGAAACATGTACACGGGGCAGCATGTTTGTCTGAGAAAGTGATGAGAGAACGCACATCTTTGTACTCGTGTGCACTGGCCAGTAATCCGTTCGTCCTGTAGCCTACGGTGTAGGGTATTCAGTGCACTGGCCGGACCTTCTGTCTGCGGGCTTTACCCCGTCACTGTGTCTTATCTGTGCTAATGAGAGGTGTCTGTGCGCCTAATCTCCTCGTGCCAATTTAAAGCTGCTGGAGGACAGATAAGATGCTTTTCAGTGGAGGGGAATTGGGCTCTTTGTAACCCTGTAGGCCATCGAGTAACTCCTGAGAGCAATCCCAATCTCTCCTCTGGATGGATGCCAAGATTTGAGGCACTGCAGCAGAGTGGGAAAATCATTTTTGTTTTGCCACCCCCCCACACACACGCATACACACATACAAAAAAAAAAAGGTCCCATTTAGTAGTGTTTGCAGTGTAATGAGTAGGATGAGCTCAATCAACTCGGATTCAAGTCCTTCACAATGCTCGATTATTGATCACGCACAACCCATCGGCTTTGGCTGCATTAGGTTTTTGTGCAGTCACACGTGGCAGGGGGAGCTTGCCCATTTACCTTTAGAGAACAGTCAATCACGGGCAAAGAAGGCCAATAAAAGTCATGCTGTGCCACCCTTCTTCTCGACGCACACATTTATTTCCTGTTACGCAAACAGTCAACGGCAGGGGAAGGGAAAGGGAGGCTCGTCACTCCAAGGTCAAAATGGAAGCTGTGATTTAATATGCTGCCACGGGACACGGGATGATGTTGGCTGGGGATTTTGTGTTGAGCGCTTTCACATGCCATCCGAAAGCAGTTGTTTGAGTTGAGTGATGAGTGATAAGTTGGAAAGGGATAAGGATGGAAAAAGTCAAAAGCGTGGAAAGGGGAAAGGAGCCAGTAACATATTACAGGGCATGGAAAGAGAGAGAGAGATAAAGAAAGAGGACAGGGGGAGGAGATATAAAATGCATGTCTTGTATAAGGACATGCAAGGAGACATTCAATTTTATTGGTCAAGACTATTGGCAGGGCAAATGAAGGACATGGGGATTAATTCCTCACCAGTAACCTTGCTGACACTAAAAGGGGATTCTAGCAAGGCCTGAATGCATAAAGCCACATCAGAACTAAATCTTTTGAATGGAGTCTATTGGAGTCTATTGAAGTACTGCGCAAGTCAGTAATGTCTGTACATGCAGTAAGGACTAAGGTCCCGCCCATGCTCTGGTTTTAGTCAGTGAGTATTTGTTAGTGTTAGATCTCCGTAGAATGCTGTAACACAGTCTATCACTGTAACATTTCCCATATAATGTTCTTTGTGGTGTTAATTTTGACTTTGATGGTATGCACATGAATCAAGGTTTAAAAAATTGAAAAATTTATGTAAATTTCAGGTAAACTTCATCACCGAAAACCAGCAGAGGCGTTGGGGAATCTGATTCTACTGGGCTTTTTTGAGAATTAGAAGGTGGAATTTGGAGGTGGAATTCTTTACAAATTAAAGTATCATCTGTAATATGTTCCTACTTTTCTTATCCTTGCTTAACATGTTTATTTGACTCTAAATAAGGCCTGATGCTGAGTTCATCTGCTCCTCAGTCGGACTGCACAGTGGGAGCAGAGATTATGTCATTGTGTTGTGTAATTGAGCCTTTTGGAGTGCTTTGGGAGGGTTTCTGTTGGGCCTGGCTGCACCGATTCACATGTAGTTTGGGTAGCCTGGCCCTGGTGCTTAGTCTCAACAAAGGGCAAACCAAGTGCCATGGTGTGTTGTCAAGTGAGAACTGTGAACAGATCTATTCAGTCAGAACGGTTTGTTGGCAGTAAAGCAAAAGAAAGATCTGGAAGGGAAAAAAAAGGCAGTGCAGAGGGCGACACGAGCAAAAGAGTGTCAGGATTTGAAACAGAATGTACAAAATACAAGGTCCTAAATAAAAAAGAAGAAAGTCTTTGAAGAAAGGGGGTGAGAAAATATGCTTTTATGTGTGTGCCTTTGAGTGAGACAGCATGAGGTTAAATAACAGGGAGGCAGAAATAGAGGCCTCTAGCTGTGACATCCTGCTATGTCCTCCTCATTGCTTTCAGCGACAGCTGGGCAAAGTAGCCCTCTGGGTCAGAGTGAAATGTTTGGAAAATTTTGAGAAAAGTTGACTAGTATCTGTTGTGGCTTGGAGACAGTCACATCTACATCCATACACATACCAGCATGCACGCACGCAGACCAAACAGCCCTGAGCTTAAAGGTCCCTTTCTCAAGGTACATACAGCACTCAAGATTGTGTGACATACATAATAGGCATGGAAGATGTGCACACGTGCAACTCCGTAGCATGCACACACACATGCATGCAGACACACACACATGCATGCAAACACACTCAGCTGTCCTTCCTTTTCATTGCGGTAGTGATGTCAGCATCACACACACACACACACACACTCCACGCCTTCCATCCCTACTGCATCGAGTACACTTTGCCTTTGTACTTGGTAGGAGTCATTTGAAATTCATGTTGCCCTACTTTCTCAGTGGCTCCTGCCTTACGGCAGATATTAAAACTGTGTTGTGTCATGTGGTTGTCAGATGGTGGGAAAAGATGCAATGTGATTATTCCTTAAACACACACCCTGTAAATTTCTACTGCCACCCCTCCCACCACACACCCACACACACACGCCTCCCCAACCCCTAAAATATTATGCGTTTATCAAAGACTCAGCTATTTGAATACGTTGTCATCACTTGATGCCTCATTTTCTCCATAGATGCTGACGCCCATAAACACAGAAGGAGAATGCAAAGAAAGCACAAAGATTTCCTGTTGTTCATGACAACAAAGAGACATTAGTCATCTCTGCAATTTCACTTGTTTACATTTTTTTGATTTTTGGCATGTTCTTGTTTTGGATAAACCAGGATGGCAAGGACCACAATGCAGCTGTTTTCCCTCTTCTGCTTGGCTAACACTGGCCATGTACATGGCTGTAGAAATGATCATGAGCCCTTGTGCCCTCTATAGCACAGACACGCTTGTCCTCTTATGTTGGACTCCTGCAAGTGGGCTTCCAGCGGCTGGGACATCAAAGAATCTCGGCGTGTGCCCTATGCAGTGTGCATTTGAGTCACCCGCTGGCAGGCTCATGTGGCCCAGAACATTCTAAAAGACGAACCTCCTAAGTGCCTCCACTGAGTGCCAACCCTGTGCCAGGGACACAGGCATAAACAGCTCAAGAGGGTTTATGCTGCAGCAACAGCAGAAGCAGCAGCAACAATAACAACAGCAACAGCAGGGGCAGTAGCAACTGCAACACCAAAACAACAACAATGCCATTCCAACTGGGGGGAGGGGGTTTGGGGGGGGTTGTGAGGCGGGGTATGCAGGTCGTGGGTTGGAAAGGGGAGATAAGCTGGAAAGCTACTGCTGGAGACAAGAGGATTTGAGTAGGCTTTGTTGGGGCGGAATACTGATCTTTGACTCGCTGTCACAACACACACCAGCACTGGGTTACTGCTGTACACACACACACACAACAACAAAAAAAATCAATGCATTTCATATTTCGCCCTTGAATATAGAAGCCTGTTGTGGCCATGCATTGTGCTTCTTTTTGCCAATGGAACCCCCCCCCCCCCCCTTAAACTTTATTTCCTTGCAAACACAGAAGCTGATTATAGAAGTAGGGAATCGAGGAGGAGGAATGGGGTGAGTGTTGTTCTGGAAGAAGCATTCAGAGAAAACAAAACCACAGGCAGAGCCACGAGTGATCGAGTGAGCGAGCGAGGTACAGGCCTATGATAGAGATGATAAAGAAAAGAACCTTTAGCCATTGCATTGGCAACAGTATGTTGCTGTTGTGATGCGAGATGGGAAATAGGAAAGGAGGAGAAAAGTTTTTTGTTTTTTTTTCTCAGCTCCAGTGAGGCTGAGTGTTTATGGAGATAGAGGCCTAACACTGTCTTGTTGTATTTAGTGCATTCGCTAGAAAATGACATTGCACACATTAGTGTTATGCTGGACCATTATTTGAATGTCAGATGACAACAGCTTGCCATAGTCAGCTGGTAGGAAAATTGTAACAAATGTCGTTGTGCTTCTTCTGCACACACACACACACACACACACACACACACACTGACACATAGTGGATGGCAGTCTTAATGGCTCTCAGTCCGTGTGCCCTTTCCACTTCTCTTTTGTTTCCTGCCCATGCTCTCTCTCTCTCTCTCTGTTTCGCAGACACACACACACGCACACACACACACACTCGCTCACTCACTCTCTCTCTCTTTCTTTCTTCCTCTTTCTCTCTCTTTCTCTCCCACACACACACATACACACACACCGCATGGCAGTCTTAATGGCTCTTAGTCAGCGTTCCCTCTCCACTGCTCCCCTTTTGTCCTCTGCCCATCCTCTCAAACACTCCTGCCCCTCTTCAGCTCAGCGGGCTTCATGTTGGAGGTTCCTGCCTGTGTTCATTGAGCAGCCCAAGTTGCATTTAAGAACCATTAGAGGTGAGTACTGGGGGCAGAGAGGCATCCAGTGAATCCCAGCTTTCTCTCTCTCTCTCTCTCTCTCTCTCTTTCTCTCTTTCTGTCTGTCTCTGTCTTACTTGCTCTCGCTCTCTTTCTCTCTCCCCCTCTCCACTCCATGACTTGGCCTGAGGGCTTCCTGGGCCTTCTCTGCAGCCTCTGGTTAATTCATAAGCAAAGAGGTGCTGCTTTGGGATGCCGACAAAGCGAGGTGGAGGCAGGCAGACAGACAGACAGACAAGCAGACAGGCAGACAGACAGGCAGACAGACAGCCTCCTGGTTTCATTAACTTATGCAGCCGAAATTCTCTGCACCTTTTTAGCCCTCAATCCTTCTCCTTCTCTGTTCTCTTCTCTCCTCTCTGCCAGGTTCTTGTTAAAAAAAATGAGAGAGTTGTGGTGAGAAGGGGAAAAAAAATACGATCACACACCTTTTCCTCACACGAAGAACATAATCACTCTTGTCCAGGCACCCTGCAATTTCTTTCAGCTTTGACTGATGGAGAGGCTCTGGTGATGGAGAAGCTGAGGAGCGGTGGTGTTTTCTTCCCACATTGGCCCTGACATCTCTCCCCTTCTCTATAAATTTGTGTTGAGATCATCATCCTCGGAGCATGGCTCCTCCTGTCGGAACATGGCTCCTGAACAACCTCTGCTTCTGAGTCCTATTTACAGGATTAGCTATAGGACATATTGCTAAAAGACAAATGGATGCATGTTGTTGTTCTTTTGCATTGAGTCCTTGTCCTTGCAGCCTCCATTTGCAAATTAAACATGATTAGAGCTTCTGTACTTATGATATAGAAGTGCTTTTCTGCAGCTGTACTTTTCCCACATGGCTTATAGTGGCTCTGTAGTGTATCTGCCACTGATTGCCATGTTGTAAAAATATGGCAGTCTAGATTATGGACAGCTTTAGATAGAAACCACATCTGAGCACTGGACAGTGAGCTAATTTGGCTTGGTGTTTGTTGGCTTTCTGCTTCACAAATCACTGGACTGGAAAGTAAAGATGATCCTCATTGTTAGCCAAAGGCCTGCAGCTCCTCTTGTGATTTTGAAAAGATATATTAGTTTTCTACATTGGATTAGGAGGCTCAGGATGGTCCTCCTGACCAATTTTTCTCCTTTTCCTTTTGTTGTGGATTTCTGATATTCCCCCTCCTCTCTCTCTGTATGGTAACTAACAGGATTTGACTGGATGTAAGGATGCTGCAGTAAGTAAGTGGGGGGACGTGGGCTTCTTCCATCAGCCGACCCTCTCTGTTTTTCTCTGTCTCTCTCGCCCTCTCTTTCTCTCTCTCTCTCTGTGACTCTCTCACTATCTCTTTATCTCTCTCTCTCTTTTTTGCCGCCCACATGCACCAGCGCTCATTTGGCCCAAGCTGATGCGGTCTACGGTTTGAATGCTAATCGACTGGCTAATGTCCCAGTGCAACACTGAGGCGTGCCCGAGTTTTGTGCTCGTGCTGAAAGGAGGGATTTGAGATAGAGGAGGAATTACTGATTAAAATAGTTCTGAGGAGCAGATTAGAGTGTAAGCACACCTTTTCTTTCTCTGCAGAAGCTGCAGGGTTAGGCCTTTCATTGCTAAAGTAGCAAGAAAAAGAAAATGTCCAGTTTTTAACCTACCAAAAAACAATTGCATTTCCCAGAATTGTAGAGAGAGTAGAATTGTTATTCAATAACAAAAACAATTGCCATATAAAAAAAAAATCACAAATTTCATTTTGGATGTGGAAAATGGCACTGCAATGATTTACATTTACATTTACATTTATGTTTGTTATGACTAACAAAAAGAGGATAAATATTCAAGCTATAGCATAGTTGAAACTAAGAGTGCATATTGCTAATATAAAATTTGCAGTATTCTGAGATGAGTGCAGGAGTGTCGGAGAGTTGGATGTGCATTGTAAGTACATTCCAGGTATTTTGAAACCAGCAGGGAATCTCTGCCAACTGCTAGGCCTTGTGAAGCCACAACCCCTCAGACATGTGATATCCATTAAAAGCAAAATCAAATACATCCTCTCTGCAATCTATGCAATCTCTGCAATCTATTTGTTTTTGTGTTGTGGTATCCAGTAGAAAACTAATCTACTAATACCTATGTTATGGCAGTCTTCAAGCCAGGATCATCTTAATGCATCGTCACTTCCAGATATTTTCAGGAGTTTTAAAATAACATAGGGTGACGTAATGCTTCCTTCAGTTGCGATTTCTGTCTGCTCCATTGTAACAACAGGCCGGTAAAAGGCAGCAACCTCCAGGTTAATGGACAGCCTCTCGGAAAACAGAACTCCTGTGTTGCCTAGCAACAGCATAGGGCCGTGATAGGATGGCAGCTAGCCCATGCAGCATACTGTGATGCGAAATGCATTGTGGGCCATGTTTGTCCAGAGAGGCCTCCACAGTACATTCTGTATTGGTGAGAGATAGAACATAGAATGATGATAGCTAATGATTTGTGGTGTTGATAACATCACTGTAGTGCAACATAGAATACTAGAGAAATAAATGAAAATGCTCTGTAGAAGAACCTACATGTTATCCTATTGATAACATAAATGGTGCATTATAACTATTTAACACTGTGATGTGTATTGAGGACCTTGGATGCTTTGTCAGTTGTCAGTTGCCTGTATTTACCAAAGCGTTTCCTAAAGGCACTGTCACATCACAAATCTATACGTTCACTTAAAGAACAAAAAGTATGTATTATGTTATATGCTATATGTCATATGTTATATGTTCATGTGTATGCATTCATCAGTACTTATTTACTTTACTTACTCCTCTTTATCCCCTGTGGGAAATAAGGCTCCAGTGAGCATTTCTCTTAGCAGCAACCAGCTCCAGGTTTTGTGCTTCTCCCTGCACCATGTTCATCTTCTGAAGTACAGTTTCCTGTATCACAGCTCTGTGCCAGGGGTGTTTGGGTCCCCCGGCTTCTCTTTTGTCTAGTGGCGTCCATCTTAAAGCAACTCTTGGTGTCTGGCTACCGTTGCTGAAACTTCAATCAGTAGAACATCCAAACTCTCCCATAGCATTTAACTCTCACAAGCTGGCCCACAGCATGCGTACCACTTACACAAGATCACTGACAGGTTTACACTGACATTAGTCAGAGCAGCTATGTGAAATCAGACCTGGGACTCTTGCTAATACACATGGCAGGTGCATAGAGGGTGACGTCTCTCAGCTACGGTGTGCTTTATACCTATATAAGTGATTTTAACATTTCTTTGTGGTTGGTTGATAAACCCAGATATTTGTGCTCTATTGTGGACAGATCTATTTCATAAACAACACAATGATTCTGTTGTTTGTTTGTTGTTGTGGGGCAGTGGTGGTGTAGTGGTTAAGGAACCTGGCTAGCATGTAGCTAGCAAGTAGCCTGGAAAATTGTGGCTTCAAATCCTGGCTGCCACTGTTGTGCCCTTGAGTAAGGGGAGTGGGGGAGACTGACCCTGATGTAATTGATAGTTGACAAATGTAAGTCGCTTTGGATAAAAAAAGCGACTCACATGGATCACAGTACATCATAGCACTGCACAGTCCTATACCAGACAAATATGTAAATGGTGAAATGTCCTGCAAAACACTATGGTCTGTTAATTAGAGTTGTACCCATGTGTGTTATTAAATTCGATATAATGCAGCAGGCAGTGGTTGCAGTTTCTTTGTTGGTTTATTTATTTGTTTAAGTTTGAACAGTAGCTAATTGATTCCATGTCCAATGACCTTTGTGCAACCTATCTCTCCTCATTAGAGACAGTTAATAGGTCTCAAGAGGAAAATGTGCATTGCCTTTTTGATTGTGGATCAATCGGAGAGTTCTCTGTCCCACACACACACACACACTCACACACTCATTTTTGAAGTGCTTAAGAGCCGCACAGTTTGACTCTAGGCATGGTGATATGTGGTTATGAAGGCAGCCATGAATGCTGGACAAAGAACCTGTGGATATGGAAGCGCAGACATTTTTTTAATTTTTATTTTATATTGAGGCTGGTGCATATTAAGCAGTCCAAACAAATGGACTGCCCAACACACTGGCTGCCCGCTATCAATTCCATTTAGCATTCACAAATACAAGTGTAAACAGAAGGGTATGGCGTACTCTCAACAAATCCTCACTGGGGTCCAGGAGAACCCAACAGTGTGTCCATGCTAAACCGATAAGTGTCTTCTCAGAAGCACGGGAACACATTGGTCCCAAATCTGTCCTCATTTCCCATAGGACAAAACATTCTAAGGGCCTGTTCTAGTCAACTGGTTGCAAGCAAGATAACTGAGAGACAGCACAGTGAAGGTTATGTGGATGGAGGTGTGGGTGTGGGTGGGGGAGGGGCATGGAGTGGGATTGGGGGTGCTCACTGTTTCAACCATGGCTACAAATAGTGCCGTCTCAGGCCTGTTTCAGGATGATGGATTGCTTGGGCTTATACTGGAAGCAGCTCCAGGTTTTGTTATGCATTTGATTGGTTATATTTCTTTCTCTGCTGAAACAAAAGAGGTTATTGTTTTATCTTCAGGCTGTGTAGTTTTTTGGAAACCTCATTTAATCTTTGATGAATAGCTCCTATAATGAGCTCATAACATTTTCTTCATCTAAATCCTGTAGAATACTCCAGTGTGGACATCTTGGAGAATGCAGACTGCACACATACTGTCAAATTTTTTTATAGGAAAATCAGCACCTCTGAACTGTGTTGATGATTTTATGCTTCACAGCTGGTCTGTTTTACCCCAGACACAAAGCGTACGATTTTAGCAAACCCATCCGCTGTGCAGATACTCAGACTTGGTTGGGGAGCTCTTTCTTTGTTGCCTCTTAAGGGGCGGTTACGTACAGCTTCTCAGCTAAAGTGCTTGTCATGGAGATCACTGTAGAGTCATGGCTGACGTGCTCTACTTGTACACAGTGCATGTACTGTTTGCAATCTCCCTGACGATGGCTTTTGTCACAGTCTCCCTTGCTATGGCAACTTGACTGCTACTTGCTGCTACTTAGTCCTCACCAGCTAACAAATAATAAATAATCTGGCAGGGGGGGCAAGTGACATTGCTTTTGCTGTTCAACAGCAAATCATTCACATGTAGCAACATGGAGGTCTGTTGAACCCAGTTGTAAGCTGTGAATGTCTATGTCTATGTCTAGATCTCTGTTCAGGTGCAAGAGTGAAGATCTATTCAGCCAAATTCTAGTATCTGAGGAAGCTTAACTGAATAATAATGGTAATATTCCATACTCTTTTGATCCTGTTAGGGACTGCATTTAACCCAGTCGTGAATTAGTGAAATCCACACAGTGAAGTGAAGTACACACTAACATGAAGCAGTTGACTACCTGCTATAGCGACGCCCGGGGAGCAGTGAGGGTTTAGGTGCCAATGCAACCCTTCGGTTTCAAAACTGAAGCCCTAAGCAGTAGGCCATGGCTGCCACCAAAGGATATGTTTTTCAAATGCACAAATCCTTTCACAAAGCAAGCATATCCTTTTGGCCTTGGTTTCGGGCCTCCTGGTCACTGGTCACCTGCAGGAGATACCAAAACAATAATAAAATACTTCTAAAATGTCACATTTTTGTCATTCAGACATTTTTTTTATAACAGAGCAAGTTAGTTTACGAATCAAGTTAGCTAGCATTAGAATTGAAAAGATATTAACTGTCTCGGTGGATTTAGCAGTTTTACCAACGAGAGACAGGAAAGAGAGAGTGGAAACCCTTAAAGTGGACCAGGCTTTTTATGATCATTTTCAGATCATTTATCATAGGATGTGGGTGAAAAACTGTTTAAGATTAACGTTAACGTGTTCAGAATGATGCTGCCTGGCAGATGCACAGTAACTGATGGAAAGGAGACAAACCCTATGGAGGTTCCTGTTTATCTTCTGCAGCCTTCAGTGGACTTCAGCTGTTATTCTTCCCCATAGTTTAAGACACTCGCTGAACCAACTGAGGCGTGTTTATACCCCGCAGGGAGTTGGTTTGTTTCCCGCTGGGTTTTATTGGCAGATATTCTGTATAGTTCAGCGGATCTCTTGTCCTTTTAAAATGGCAAACTTAACTGTAGATAAAAGTCATGTAGGCATTCTGTTTTTCCATGGTCTTATGAGAAATTAGCAGTGGACAAATGACTGGACGAGGCTATTTTGATCACTCACTGAGCAAACCAAGATGGAGATGCCAGATTCGTGTACATTTTGTCATTTATTTTAGTGCTTTATTTTCATAAGAGCATGCCTTTCCACTGGAAATTAAGAAAAAGAATTTCCATTACTGTTACATCTAGAATTACCCCCCCCCCTCCCCTTTCAAAGCGTTATTATCAATCACTTTTTAGCAATTTCTCTTTTGTAAGCACAGCTGAATGGAAAGTGTACACTCACACTTGTTTTGTTTGTCTTGCTCAATGGTGCGCTCAATTAAAATAGACGAGACAACTTGTTGGCACTCTCCGTTAGCCAGACAGCAGTTTCCTCTTCAGTGTACAGTACCTGTTGTGCCATGGGGTGATGCAAGCACATGAGACTAGTAGCAAACTGCTGCCAATCTTTCAATCTTTGTACCAGTACATCCATGGCATGACATTGCTCCCATGCAATCATGGTGTTCCTTTCCCTGTCTCACTTGACGTCGTTGTCTGTCTGTCTTGCTCGTGTCAGTTGGACTGACCCTTCAACATGATCGTCTGGATGCAGATACTCCTGTGTCCCACCAAGAGAACCATTCCTTTAAACTATCTTTGGGAGATGTTTGTGCAGATGTAGGAATAACACGTCTTGCTTTATTTCTTTCTTTTTTTCTCTCTCCTCTCCTCCTCTCTGCACACCCTCCTCTCCTCCTTCCCTTGCTGCGAATGAAGCTGTCCTGTGAATAAATGATGCATGAGTGGTTGTAGGAGGGAGAGGGGGAGCCCGACGGGGGCTGCAGCATAAAGATAGCCCAGCGGACAGGACAGGATGCCATGGGATAGGATTGGGTAGAATAAGGCAGTGCTTTGGTGTACATGTAAATGCCCCACCAGCTTCCTGTGGACAGGTTTAAAGTATTCACAATGTTAGGGCACTGACACTTATACTCACACCCGCTATGAACTACGTGCAGGCCAGCTTAATTGATTGAAGATCTTTGAATTGTTACAGAGGGAATCTTTGCTCTGTGATCTGTCTCATAACCCTGACTACCTGATTTAAAGAAGATAACATTTGTCATGACATAACGTTATTCAGTGTGAAACATACTGTATGTGGTCATTCAGAATGGGGAAACCAGGAAGTTGAGTCATTAAAAGCTATTAAGTTGAGAAATTACGTGTTATACCAATTTAAAAGTAGCTATTTTTCAAAAAACATAGTTAATTAATAGTACAATCTATAATTATTAAACTTTAATGGGCGAGGTATTATTTATAATGAATGCTTTTTAATGCTGTAGTCCTTACACTTTATACACTTTATTACACTTTTTTGGTATCACCTCACATTGTTTACAGATCTTAAACTGCCACACTGTGTGTGTGTTGTGTATGTGTGTGCATGTGCGTGGCACAGGCAGGGTGTGTCTTGTGGGGTCAGTAGTAGGCATGCGTCAGTTGGAACAGAAGTACACCAGCACACCAAGTGTCTAGACTGCTGTGGAGCAGAGCAGACTAACTGTAATGGCATCCCAGCAGTAGGGCCAGTGCTGAGAGGGCTTAATTTGGGTTTCTCTCTCAGTTCTTTTGTGTCTGGGCTGCTTGCACTGTAAGCTCTTCATCTCTCTCTCTCTCTTTCTTTCTCCCTCTCTCTCTCTATCTATCTGTCTTTTATGCTGTGCTCCTCCCTGTCTGGTTGTATTGTATTGCAAAGTGTAGGCGAGTGGGGGAGACAATGCACTTACACTAAATGGGAATCATTGTTTAGAAAAAGCAGATGTCTTGTGATTACAATGGCTTTATGTGCATGAGATGACAATGGGAGGTTGTGAAGTATCTCGCTTCACAAAAATGCCTTGCCGCGGTCTTATGCAAAGGAATACATCAGGGTTTACTTTTCTGTGCTTCAGCACTACATTAAAAAAGACACACAGATAAAAATTTAAAAATGTCCAGAAAACAATTGCCATTGTTATTTCTTTTTCAGTAACCATTGCAATCTCTTACAACAGCTTTACCTATCAGTAGAACAAAAGAGCCCTGCCTATCAATTGACTGGATTACTGTAGTTATTCAGTGCAAAATGTGTGACGAGACTAAAAGATAGTTTAGTAGTTAATAGTTTGGTAATTCAGTGTATCATATATGCAAAACACCCAAAATTACACACTTCACTGTACTGGAAAGACTGTAAAAATGAAAATGGTTTTCCAGGACAGTGAAGTATATTATGAACAGGTTTGAGGTTGAGCACCCAGTATGCGTTTGAGGTTGAGCACCCAGTATGCGATTCTCCTCGTGTTCAGTGTACATTGAATTTGCTCTAAACATACAGGGTTGACTACTGGGTGACTGTGTGATGTAGGTCTCTGGAGGCTTAGCCAATTCAGTCATTTCTGGTCCTTTTGTTATTAATATACATTGACTGAATAGGTTCAGTCGCCAACTAAATAGGGAAAGAAAAAGAATCGAGATGCCAACCCTGACTTGATCTCGCTCTCCTACACAAGTTGTCAGCAATATGTACCAGTCTGGGTTATGATGGCCTTGCTATTTAAGGCTGTGTGGAGCAGTCAGACTGGCAGACAGTTAGACTTGTCTGATGACAGACACATCTGAATAAACCTGCCGCTCCCCCAATTTATATTCTGCTGAGGTGTGTTTCCCAAAAACCATAGTTGCTAACTAAATTAGCTGGTTGCAATGCCTGTTGCCCATTGCCAACTACCTATGTTCCTAACTGGTTAGCAGCTATGGATTTGGGAATCAGTCAGACCTTTGTGCTCTTGAGAATATTTAGCACAAGGCGTAAGAATGACAGACCAGAGTCACATTATCTGTTCTGTACACCACACTAGTGCAGAATTCTACAGAATGCTTGGTTCAATCTGTGACAGCTGTTTTTCTTTTCTTCGTATTTATATCTTGTTAATATGAATGGAACACCCTTCAATGCTTCAGTGAATATGGCTTGTACCTATTTCATGCTTTATGTATGGGGGAGGTCGCAGGTGTGTGTGTGTGTGTGTGTGTTTGTGTATGTGTGTGTGTGTTGTATGATAGCAAGACTAAGGGGCAGGTGCTTTCTTGCTCTCATTTGAGAGGGGTTGCTGAGCATGAGATTGTTGTGAAGTTGTTCAGCATGGATTGAAGCGTTCCTGTGTAGGAATGAGGGGATTTAGGAAACTAGGAAGAGATCTTTAAATGTGTGTGTGTGTGTGTGTGTGTGTGTGTGTGTGTGTGTATGTGTATGCACTAGCCTATGTGTTCATAAATGCATATGGCACCCTCAGAAGATGGTGATGCTGTCATCACCTAGTGTGTGTGTGCGCCATTTGCCCCCTGATCAGGCTGGCCTGGTAGCAGTGTTGCCAGTTCAGATCATGAAATTGTGCCATCTGAGCAGTTGAAACATGTACTTGCATTGCACTAAACAACATTATGACACTGTGCCATGAGCATTGGGTACTTTCCCCTGCGTATTTTCTGTGTAAACCATGCGCTGGAATAGGCTAGCCTAGCCTAGTCTAGCATGCAGCCTTGGTAGTAGCCCCCCTCAGGATTGGGTGTTTCCCTGAATGCAATACAAGCTAGAAAAGCTTTGTCATGTGTTTTTTTCTCTCACTCTCTGTGTCATTGAGGGTCATAAAGAGAGACTATAGAGGTCTTTGTTTACTGTGGAAGCATGTGAATGAGCTTACTGTAAAATCCTGATGTAAGCTGTTTGATCCAATCAGGTGGAATTTGGTTCAAGTGGTCAATGAGCTGCCCTTTCACTTGTTTTGGGGGATTGTATTCGCTTGACATTCACCGGCCATGGTTCCAGGGGAGTTTTTTTGGGGACGTGTGTGTATGTGTGTGTGTGTGTGTGTGTGTGTGTGTGTGCGTGTGTGTATGAAGCTAGCAGGTTTTAGACGGCCTGGTGATCTCAGCCGTCTGGGTCACACATTGCCTCCCTAGATCGCACCTCCTGTCACACACACACACACACACACACACACACACACAAACACAGATGGCTCCCAGTCATGGTGTATGTGTCCAGAGGTCTCCACCCTGCCCCATATGTGCCTAGTGGTGGGGTCAGACGTGTGTGTGTGTGTGAGAGAGAGAGAGAGAGAGACAGAAGTCATAGGTAGTATGGATTATGACTCATAGTACCGTTGGACAGGTGAGAACTGTGAGTGTAAGAATATGACTGTCCCCGAGAGAAACAGCTGGAATCTGGCAGGCGGGCCAATGGCTGTTAGTACAGGCCCAGTGAGAGTCAATGGGAGTGTGATTCTTCCCATATGACAGTGTCTCTCTTACTGCACCTGTCAGTCTGATTACTGCAGTGGCTGATTTTGAGAGTCTATTCTAACTGTAGAAATGTGGTAATTTATCTCTAATAAAATGGTCTGTAACAATCTGTAACACAAGTTAGGCCTACACTTGGGACTAACTTGTGGGTGTCTGCTGTATATGATGATGATCGACTAAAAGTGTGATGGAGAGAAAGACAAAGAAGGCTTGGTCTTTCTTTCTTTTTATATACTGTATGTAATTTTTGCTAATACTGTTACTGTTACATTCATGAGGGAATGACCAGACCAGAGACATGACCAGACCAGACCAGTAGATGAAGAGATGGCTGATTAAATAGTTCAGACAGGAAGCTCCTGGGCTTTATTCATACAAGTGCATGGCTGTGTTCACTCTTGGCCTTGGCTCACTGGATCTGTCTGAGCTGCTACTGTCAGATGCAGCCAAGTGGCAGCAATGATGCCACTGCTATTGCCCCTATTGCTGTTGCTGCTGCTGTTGATATACCAGACAAGGTAAGTTTATTTATATAGTGCATTTCATACACAGAGGAATTTCAATGTGCTGTACAAAATGAAAAGCAAAGTACAGTGGATAAAAGAAAGTAGAATTATCAACATTAAAGTTAAAGTGTACTGGATTAGTGTACTTGGATTAGAAAGCTGCTCCACCAGAAACCAGGTGATGGATGCCCCATGTGCTTTTCCTCCCCAGCTCCTTCACCTGCAGGTCTCTTGGCACTGGAGCCAGAGTGCAGCCCTGTTGTTTTGTAACTCTGGGATCTATTTAGTGGTGGTGTTTGGTGGTGGCAGTAGGGGGTGATGTGTTCAAACACTAAGCCTGCCAGCAGCACATGCACATTCTTAAGTGGGTCCCTCTTAAGAAGTTCGACTGGTAGAGGAGGGCTGAAATCACTGGCTTCTCCCTCCTCCTTTTTATCATGCTCTTGTTTTGACAAGACTTGGTACTAGAACTGGAAAGAAAAACAAAGCTATTCTTGGAACAAGACTCCGTGCGGTTTTGCCTCTTCTTCTTGGTCTCGCCCTCTGCCTCTCTCTCTTTGCTTCTCTGTGTGTGTGTTGTGTGTGTGTCTGTGTTTTTTAACCACGTGCCGTGTGGACTTTATGCAGATGAGGGGGCTCCAGCACTGCAATCCCCTCAAGACTCCTTTAGAACTAGATATGTCATCCGTTACCTCTGCATCCATCCATCATCTTAATAACCCGTCACATATTTGTGTGTGTGTGTGTGTGTCTGTGTACCTGCAGTGCACAAGTAAACTCTTGATGTGCTGTGAGGCTATGTGTGCATACAGGTTGCGTAGGTTACACACACACACACACACACACACACCCAGCACACGTGCACACACAAAGGTAGGTTGCGTAGGTTACACACACACACACACACACCCAGCACATGTGCACACACAAAGGTAGGTTGCGTAGGTTACACACACACACACACACACACCCAGCACACGTGCACACACAAAAGCAGGCTGCTGTCCCGGTTCCTCCTGGCAGAGTCGTCTACTCCCATCCCTGACAGAAGCCATTAGGAGTGGAATAAATCTAAGCTCTTGATCTGGCTACGCTGCTGCCTGTGTCACTGCTGATGACTGGCTGCTCCTCAGAGGGTGTGTGAGTGGGCCCGGCCTCTAGCGCTGCTCCTCGTCAGAGTAGCACCACTGTCAGCAGCATGTGTGAGACAGGGACCACTGACACTGGAACAGTAAAGTGTTCTGGTTGTAGTTCTGGTGATGGATCTACCAGGTTCCTTTCATCATTCCTCCCCTCCTCCCTTCCTTTCCTCCTTCTTCCCTTCCGCCCCTCCTTCCTTTCTCTCTTCCCTCGTTCCTTCCTGGGAGGTTCCATCCTTGAGTGCAGAGGCCTCCTGGTGTGCATCCCACTCAGATGGGCTTTCTCCTGAGTCTTCTGTGATGGCTGCTCTCCCCCGCTGTTCTTTCTTCTGTCATAGCTATTATCTGCTCTCTACCTCTCTCTCTCTCTGTGTGTGTGAAGATGTATTTGCAGCATACCTTACACAGTACATTTTTTTATGTTCCCATGACCCATATCATGGTCTAGTTTTTTAAATCCACATCTCTGCTTTCTGTTTCTACTTTTCTTCTCAATGTGTGTGTGTGTGTGTCTCTCTGTCTTTCTTTCTCTTTCTTTCTCTTTCTCTCTCTTTCTTTCTTTATCTATCTCTCGATTTCTTTCTCTTTTCCTTCCTCTCTCATCATTTCTGTGTACACCCCCCCCCCTTCACCCCTGCTTTCTCTCACACCAAGTCAGTAACTCACCACCTGCTCTGCCTTATTAAAAAAATAAATAAATAAAGTTTGCCTTTTTTTTGCCTCTCCTGTTTTTCCTTCACCTCTTTTCTTGCGGCAAAAGGAAAGGGTCAGGTGCTCATTGGCCTCGCTATTCATTTTCCCCTGTGATAAGGAATAATTGGATAGTGTGAAGCATATTCTGCGCTGTGCCCGCACTTGTATTTACTGTTGGAGATTGCCCCGCCGCTGTGTGTGTGTGTGTGTGTGTGTGTGTGTGTGTGTGTGTGTGTGTGTGTGTGTGCGTGTGTGTGTGTGTGTGTGTGTGTGTGTGTGTGTGCGTGTGCGTGTGCGCGTTCGTGTGCGTGTGCGTGTGTGTGTGTGTGTGTGTGTGCGCGCGCGTGCGCATTTGTGTGTGTCTGTGTGTGTGTGTGTACACAGCTGGGGTTTTTGAATGTGGACTGTGCAGACAGAATAAGCTTGTTTTTTCCCCTTCCAGAAGATAACATAGAATCACTGCAGTTCCCTTTCTCTGACTCAGATCAAGGCACTGCAAATCAGTTACAGTAATTCAGTTATTTCATTTTTATCACAGAGACTTATCTTATTTCGGGACATACAGTACATCTTCCAACATAGTGTAGTCAGTTGGAGGTGTTTATTCTCTTAAGCAGTTTGTTGTTGGTTTTTAATTAAAGTTGAAATCCGGTGTGAATCAATCCATAGCCCTGTTGTTTCGCCGTCATCTAGTGCTGTCGGTAGGAAAAAGACTGAGAAAGTTTGATACGATGTAGACTGAATAGTGAACTGGCAGTTATCATATTGGTAACACTTTAGTAAACCATTTTATGTATGGTAATGACTTTGCTATTCTCGCTCCCAGCAGTGCTGGCTTTCAGCAGTTACTGAATATATGTTCCGAGTAGGGGATGAATAATGATGTACAATATAATGCTAAAAAGACAGTTTTTTCCTGTATATATGACCTGAAGGTGACCAAGAGCTGCGTCACTACATTACATACCAGTCTGATGATGATGGTGACGATGATGATGATGATGATGATATATGTATAGGCAGTGTTGCATGTTATATGCACAAGTTAATATTTTGGCTAGAAAATTCCATGTGTTCAGATGAAGACTTTTGAAGCATACTGTTCTCTGCTGTATACTGCAGTTTAAAAAGGCAAATCTACAGATTTTACAAGTTGCCTGTAATGACTGTTGTTGTATTCTACTCAGGAGACCAAGGTGCTGTAGTGCTAGTGCCCTGTCCTGAAGGGGTCAGCCTTCAGAACATGGCTGAGGAACCGGATGCATACATTTATCTGTTGCTTAAATATGTGACAGAACAACATTGTAACTTTGCTGAATAATCACAGCCACAGTGCAATTCAGTACCAGTCACCAATGTGGAGGGACTGGTATGGATGTCTTTTAGAAGAATGTTGTGTTGTTTGTTTGTTTTGTTTTGTTGTTTGTTTTTACATTGGGCATGTATAGTCTGTGTGTTCTTTTGGACCAAGTCTGTTATAAAGATGAATAAAGATGATGATGATGATGATGACTGAACGGGGCTATGGACTGATTCCCACCAGATTTCTCCTGTAAGAAGTGCTTGCAAAGGTCTCACATGCTAACTCTAGCAGTCTACTCCCTCTTGGAGGTGTGTACTGCACCTGTTTTAAGTGGAGAGAGAGATAGAGAGAGAGAGAGAAAGAGAAAGACAGCGACCCATGACTATTGTCTGTTTAGGGTTTGTTTACATGTGTCTGGATCTTTTTATAGACGGATATTTTTTATCTGTTCCTTTTTTTAAATGGCATTTATACCTATGCACAGAATCCGACGTTTTGAAAACTCTCCACATTGGAAGGCATTTGAAAAAATATCTATTTGAAGTGGCTAAAACTCTGTTTACATGTAAACAGAAGGCCCAAACAGATATAAAAAATATCTAGATACGCATAAACAAGCTCCTAGTCTCCATTTCTCCTGAAGCAGGAGTCAGTTCAAGTGTGAGCTACACCAAGAAGCTCCTAGTCTCCATTTCTCCTCAAGCACAAGTCAGTTCAAGTGTGAGCTACACCAAGAAGCATCTTCTATCTGATCTCCATTTCCTTCCTTTCCACATTGGAAGGCAAGCATCCCATCTAGACTGACTACTGCTGACAGAATTCAATGTCATGTCATTGAATGTCAGTATTCACTCTTACCCACTTTAGTCAAGACACAGAAGCTTTGTTTCCATCTCTAATACTAGACCTTCAGGCCTTCCAGAAGTAATGTACTGTGTGTGTGTGTGTGTGTGTGTATGTGGCTGCAGTGAGCTATGAGGCACAGGCTAGACTACGGCTGGAAGAGACGACCTGAAACCTCCGCTCCTCCCAACAGGTTGTCAACATCAGCTTGGTTATTTGCATTGGCAGGCAGACCAAGCTGTGGTCCACTGCAGGGAAAGCCTGACAAGCTTCAAGATGAAGTAAAATGGCCTGTCAGTCAAGCTGAATTCTCTAATACAATTACAATTACCATGTACTATACTTTATGCACTCTCCACACACACACGCACGCACACACACACACACACACACACATTCTTTTCTCCTTTTTATGGTGCATTCAGAGGGGATGTCAGTGCTTGTTCAGATTTCTCTCTCCCGCACAGACTTATTTTTTGTGGTTTTCCTGTTGTCTAAATGGAGGCTTTGGTGGTCTGGTCTGTTTTTAATACAAGTCCTCTCTTCCATTCATTTCATTTGTGAGGTCAAGTAACTGCCTCTGCAAAGCCACTTTTAATGAGTGAGCTGTGCCTGTGTGTGCGCACATGTGTGCGCCTGTGTGTGCCTGTGTGTGTGCGTGTGTGCCTGTGTGTGTGCGTGTGTGTGCGTGCCTGTGTGTGTGCGTGTGTGTGTGCCTGTGTGTGTGTACCTGTGTGTGTGTGTGTGCGTGTGTGTGTGTGCCTGTGTGTGTGTGTGTGTGCCTGTGTGTGTGTGTGTGCGTGTTTGTGTGTGTGTGTGTGTGTGTGTGTGTGTGTGTGCGTGCTTGGGGGATGAGTGTAAGGATCTGAATGATGAATTATTCTGGTGAATGGGAAGAGTGGGAACAGAAAGCCATGTGTTTGGGACTGTCCATGGGTCAGTGACAAATAAAGGTTTGCAAGATGAGCATTTAAGAAATATGTTTTAACCTTAAACACAAAGTTTGTTAAATGTATATTTTGTATTTCTGTTGGTTTAATATTCTGTTGGTTTAATATATATAATTTTTTAACTAAAAACAGAAGAGACGTCTCATTGCATTGTTCAAATGGTGTAACCACAAAAAAGCAACCAGAATTTTACATTCACCCTGCTAGAGTTAGTCTCGGTGCACTCATGAAATAAGTAGGTTTTGTTGTTATATCCCATGAAAATACATGTTGTTAAATTTATTTCTAAATTGAAATAATATGGTTGTATTAAGCTTAATCGTATGCTGCAAACATGCATTCTTTCTGCCTATGATATGCCATTTCAGAAAAATCTTTTTTATTATTATTATTATTACAGTGTAGTAGAGTACTAAGTTATTATCCATACTGACTCTTTTGTACAAAATCAGATTTTGTACAAAATCTAAATTTTCACTGCTTACACCAATTGACATGAATCGGTTACATCAACTGACTATAATACTTCAACAGCAGAAAGGACAAGAAATTATAGAATCTATTGAAATTTTTAAAAATAATGTATTTGCCATCACAAATTATGAATTTGAAATTTGATCAAATTGGCCTGAAACAGAAAGGAGTCAAATGGGGTACCATTTGACATTTCACTTTAAAATCAAAATTTGCAGCCATTATTAGGGCAACTAGGAAAAACACTTTACCTTGGTGTAAATATTCAAACATATCGTTTCCATAAAATCCAACATTTATTTATTTAGATTGTTATGATTTATCAGTATTTTGCAGAGGTCATACCTAAATGAGCAGATATTGTCCTAAAATCATTTAATTGCATAATTTTAAAGCGAGTTACCAACACTGACACTCAGTATGTCTTGTCATATGATCTCACAATACTCTCAAAAACATTACTTAAATAGTGGTTACACCACTTGAGATTTCAGTGGTTGACTTGCCAGATATGATTCCTGATAATAGTTTAAATATTTAGAACAATGGTGTTTTATCACTTTTCTTTAGCATTAAAGGGTTCTTATGAAAGATCATGCCAAATTATTTTAGAAAATTAAATTAAAATCATATTTGAATGCAACCACATGCCCACCAAGAAATGAGAGTCATGTCTTTGACCCCCATATCATAGTGCTGTGAAGCTAAAGCATTTCATTTGCTGCCTTCTCCCAAACACCATAGGCTAAGCATGTTTATACAAGAATTTGATGTGTGCATGTGTGTACGTGTGCATGAACGTGTGTGTGTGTACATGTGTGTGTGTGTGTGTACGTGTGTGTGTGTGTGCATGTTCCTGACTAGCCAATCCAATACCATGTGTTGGCAGTCTTATAATTAGACTGCAGTTATACCTCCCACCCACATCTTCATCAATAAAAACAGACTCAGGGGGCTGCTTGCTTTAACAAATGCAAATTTGAGTAAGGAAGAAAATGTCCTCAAAATATGTTTATAGGAAATGGGCACCCAGCAGATTTAGGAGAGAGATTGAATAATAATGAAATTCATGCTCTACCTGAGTTTGAAGGACATCAGCAGGTAGTGTGTGTGTGTGTGTGTGTGTGTGTGTGTGTGTGTGTCAGAATGTCATAAATTTCCATATGACATGATGCCAGAATCCTTCCAAGTGTAAAAGTAAAGGATTGCAGTAACATATTTTTAAGGGTGACATTTGCAGTATTGACATTTTTGCACATTTGAAATGAAGTATTACTATGAATCAGGATTTACATAAAAGCAGTAGTATAAATTACTACTTACAAAAGTATAGAGAAGGCAGGTATAGCACAAGTAAGCATGCAAGTGTTGCAAAGCAATCAGTTTCAGGTACTGGGGATGATATTGAGGATGTCATTTCTGTGATATTGTCTGTGTCTATCTGAGGTAAACCCCCTCCCTGCTTTTGCACTGGGACTGCACGTCCAGCCCACCCTGCACCCACCTCTCTCTCTCTCTCTTTCTCTTTGTCTCTCTCTCTCTCTCGCTCTCTCTCTGTCTTTCTCCTTCTCTTTCCTCCTTCTCTCTCTCTCTTCTCTCTATCTCTCTTCCTCTCTCTCTCTCTCCAGCCTCATCTTCAGCGTCCCCACTTCAGCCAGACCTCCTGTGCTGCCTCTCTGTCGCCATGGTTACTGGATACTCATCAGCTTGCCCTCCTCTCCTTCTGTTTCTTGCCTGATTCCTCTCCTTTACCCTGCTGGTGTGGGAAGTGGGGGATGGGGGCTGAGGATGGGTGTCTGTGTGTGTGTGTATGTGTGTGATGGGATTTGGAAAGAAGGAGGTGTCTGGGCTGGCTTGTCTTTGTTTGTGAAATCCTCAGCCTCAGTGAAAGAAGCAGGTTGTCTCCAGTGATGGCTGGGCTGGTGGGTGTCTTGGAAGAGTGATGATGATGATGATGATGATGATCAACGGTGGTGGTGGTGGTGGTGGTGGTGCTGGTGCTGGTGGTGGTGGTGGTGGTTTTTGCCTCCTGGGATACATAGGAGACATGATCTCAGTAGCAGTAGGAAGGCCAAAAGTGCTGATTGTGCACAACCCAAGGCGACACAAAGGCGCTGAAACACGTGTTTGCATAAATCTCTTTACCTGCTCCTTAGCCACACGTACAGATTCAGCCCAGATATGGCTGAAATAGGACACTGCAGTAATAGAGATAGAGAGCTAGCTGGAGATGCACTGT
Organism: Tenualosa thibaudeaui; assembly: GCA_027481765.1. Lineage (NCBI taxonomy): Eukaryota > Metazoa > Chordata > Actinopteri > Clupeiformes > Clupeidae > Tenualosa > Tenualosa thibaudeaui. The sequence goes on along the minus strand of JAIFZK010000009.1, from coordinate 4,126,586 downwards.
CCCTGCAGCCCAGACAGGGTATGCGCTGACTGGCCTGTTGCCACAGAGCATTGTGCTTTTTTGCACAGCTGTCTGTAAGTCTGTAAGGTGTGTGTGTTTGTGTGTGTGTGTGTGCGCCGTGTTATAGCATAACATACTCATTTCCACTTGCAGTCCCTGAGTCAATTTTTAGCAGCTATTAGCAGACTCTCCCTACTCAGGAGATCAGGTGTTTCATTAGTATGTGTGTGTGTGTGTGTGTGTGTGTGCTTTGTTCTGTTCTGTATCTGACTGCTCTTCATCTAAGCCTCTGCTTTGAGAGTGCAGCTCGACTTCAGTGTGTGCTGGGAACACTGATGGATGTCTGACCCAATCACAAAGCTCTTTCGCATGATTGACAGCTGTGTACTCCTATCCTGAGGGGCCTTCAGTGCTGTGTGTAAGCAGGTCTTTCCCTCATCTTTTTGATGCTGATAAGGGCTGTGTTACTGCCTGCCTTTGTGTCTCCTCTTTTGGAATCTCTTGTTTTTTGGGAGTCCCTTTTCCCCTTGGTGTGTGTCTGTCTCTCTTACACACTCTTTCTGTCTTAGTGTCTGAGTCTTGACAGGTGTGTTTTTTCTAGGTTCTTTGCACTCGTAGGTATGTTGGTAACTTTGTTATCCATGAACATTGCGGATTGTTCTTTGAAATATTGAAATGTTAGGACTAGAATGATTCATAATTGACATAATTGACATCCCACAGTTTTGGTTGTATTTTAAGCCTCTTTGGCTATAGGAGTTTCATAATGGCTCTTGATTTTGACTGATAAGTTTAGACCAACACATACACTGTGTTTGTGTGTGTGTGTGTGTTTGTGTGTGTGGGAGGAACACCGTGAAAAGTATAATTACAGCCAGCCAAATCTAAGGTTAGCCTTTCATAGGTAGTGAGAGCGGAAGTGCAAAGAGCCCTCCTGTCATTGCTATGTTGCAAATCCAGTGCGTGTCTTGCGTGGGCTTAATTGACTGTGCCTGTGTGTGAGTGTGTGGGTGTTTTTCTGGTCTGTTTTCCAACGCAGTGTTCATCTAGTTCCTCGCTGCTCAATTAGCTTTTCTAAAGCGAGCAAAGTCCTGTGTAAAATTCTGAATTTTAGAATTGGCCACCATTGAGTTCCTGAATTGGACTTTGAATTGCATGGCTCCATCCCATAGGAACAGGGCTTGGAATTAACACAGAACAAGTAAAAATTCATTTAATTTCATATCATTCAATTCATTGCAATTCAATGATTCCACTCAGTCACAAAACACAAAAGAAAGAGTGCATTTAATGTATACCAGTCATTTTGTTCCAAAATCATAAATTGCTATAAACAAAAAGCAATGTTCACTAGCAGTTCATTCAAACCCAACATGCTTAGCGATACAGTCAGTTATGCTAACCACTAAAACACCTGAGGTTAATTCACCAAAATAATGCTTCCTTGTTCTGTAATGGGAGAGAATAGGGCTAAATCTCCTCTTCAGTATGAGCGGCATAATGTTGCTAACACATTTAGTCTGATGGCCAAGCCCTCCAAGCGCTCTGGTCTTAAACGATGCAAGTTCATGTACATGTCTCTGTGTGACCTTTCAGGTAGTGCCAAAGGCCAGGAAAAAAAAGGGTGGGTGAAAGCTCTCCCTGTACAAGCTTTGATTCCTGCACCCGCTGTTCCAGGGGTCGTTTGAGGCGGTGCACTACACTCGAGGCACTTGGCGATCTGTTTTTCAGGATCTGTGAATTAGCTTGTTTTGGTGCGTGTTTGGACCAGGTCATGCCGGCTCGCACGTGACTTCTTAACGACTCTGGCCCTGACCTGCTCGCTGTGTAAGTGCCCGCTTGAGGACCTTAAACACTCGCCAGAGATTGAGCTGCAAGGTAGAGTGTGTGTGTGTGGTGCGCGGTGTGCATGCCTGTGTGTGTGATATGTGATACTGATCAACTTTGACATGCTGACTGATTGCAGCAGATCACAGATGACTAAGGAGGAGTGTGTATGTAGTTGTGACGGTGGTGGCAGTTGTGGGGGAGATGGGGATTCCACAGAGCCTCCTAGACTACATTTCCCAGGGGGCTTTGGGAAGGGTCTGGCGGCAGATGGCAGCTGGGGACATGCAAGTCCTTCTCATGAAAACCTAATCAGAAAATAACAATAAGGCTCTTCATTCACCTCACTGAATGTATGTGTGTGTGTGTGTATGTGTGTGTTTGAGTGTGTGACTGCAAAAGGTCATATTTGGTGTGTGTATGTGTTTGCATATTGGTGTGTGTGTGACTGCTACAGATAATATTTGTGTGTGTGTGTTTGTGTCTGTGTTTTATAACATCTATTGACTGGCGGGACCTGTGTGAACTTGTGAAGTGAAGAACAGCTTTGGCAGGGGCCTTTAGACATCAGTGGCCTTTGAAGGTGAAAGTTCTCCACAGGGTTTGTGTCTTTCCGCTGTCTTTCCTGCTCAGAAACGGTCACAAATACACACACACACACACACAAACAACTGTGTGCAGACATGTTCTCGGAAAGAAAGCAACCTTTAATGAGGTTGTGTAGTGTTCATGTGGTGGCAGCCTGTCTCGTGTGTGTGCGTGTGTGTGTGTGTGCGTGTGCATGTGTTTATGTGTGTGTGTGTGTGTGTGTGTGTGTTTCACAAAGCAGTGTCTAGAGAGAGAGCCATCTGGCAGCCCACTCCTTCCTACACCCACTGACTGTCCTTTCTGAACCAGACCTTCTGAACCAGACACACATGCACACACACGCACACACACAGATGTACAGACACTCGCTATTGCACACAAACCTACCATAGACACAGAGACACACAACAAAACACAACATGCTTATATAAACACACACACACATGCACACACACACAGACAGAGACTGTCATAGCTTCCGGTCAGTTTGACCAGCCAACCTGACTCCTTTGTCCTTCCCCACATTGCCTGGCCTTGTCAGTCAGACCTTTGTGTCTTTTTCCTCTACCCTCTCTTCATCTCTCTCTCTCCCTCTCTCTTCCTCTGAACCCAATATCATTTCTTTGTATTTTGTCCTTCGCTAACAGATTGGTTAGCCTGACCCCGTGAACTCGTCATATAGAGCTTTCCGGCATCTGTGTCTCTCTGGGTAGCCAGTGGCCTGTGCCCTCTCTCTCTCTCTATCTCTCTCTTTCTTTCTCTCTCTCTGGTATCGGCCTCCCTCATTCCATAATCCTCACCAACCTCAACCTAACCTCCACACTCACCCTCCTCCCACAACCCTCCCACCCCAGCCCAGACCCTCTCCATTTCCACCAGCAGATTCACCCTCCACCACCTTTCTCCCTCCCTCCCTCCTCTCTCTCTCTCTCTCTCTCTCTGGTATCTGCCTCCCTTGCTCCATAATCTTTACCGATCTAACCTCCACCCCCCCACCCCCACCACTGCCCCTCCATCTCCATCTCCCCTGTCAGCCTTACCTCCATCCCCACTCCCCACCTCCACACCACCACCCCTACCTCCACTTCCATCTCCATCTCCACCCTCACTCCCCACCTCCACACCCCACCTCCACTGCCACCCTCCTCTCTCCTCTGCTGCTGACGGAGCTCCTATACTTCGTCTCCTCCGTCTCCCACCTCTCCCGTCTCCCTGATGCCCTTACTCCAATCAGCCCAGCAACCAGCTCATTTGCCCAATGTGCACTGAACTTAAACACCAACGCCGCCTCACTTTGCCGCCGTAAGGGCCGGCTAGTTTGTTCACACATTCACCCTCCCTCTTCAGCTCCTCAGAGAGAGTGAGAGAGAGAGAAACACATTTTAGTTAAAGAGTATCTGATGAATACAAAAAAGCCTGCATAATTATCTCCATTCCCTCCTCCTTTACAACTCCTCCCTCTCTCCTTTTCTCTCTCTCTCCCTCCTTCTCTGGGTGTTGCAGAGGCCTCCCCTCTCTTCCACTTGCTTTAAGTGTTTAATCTGTGATCTCGTGTCTTGATTCGGCTCGCGGGCGCACAATGGCACACAAATTAGCCCAGGGGGAAATGGAATCCATAATTAGAGGGCCCGGCGCAGACGCATGAGGCGACGGAGGGCTTTGGAGGGCTGGGAGATTAATGACGTTACTGCTGTTTTATTTTGTGTGTGTGTGTGTGTGTGTGTGTGTGTGTGTGTGTGTGTGTGTGGCTAATACCAGCTAATGGCTGACCAGTGAACCAGTGGTGCACTTTGACCTGTGAACCCCCCCCAAACCCACACCCACACTCGCACACACACACAGACACACACACACACACTAACACACTCAGGACAGAGGGCACAGGACAACAGTCTGAGTTGATGGTGCACCAGGATTGAGATGACAAAGGCTTAGGAAGTTGATTGAAAGTCAGGACTTCCTTAAAATGTTGTTTCACTAGGACCACTTCTTTTGATCATGTGATCATGTGAAAAGTGGGATCACTGCAGCCTGAGTGACGCTCTTCTGCTATGCTAATGCAAACTATTCACCTTGACTGAGGAGTGCTTGTTGAAGATACTTGGAGTGTGTTTGGTTTTGAAGGGTTGTTGACGGTTCAGCCTCAAGGACGTGTTGATGTGAAGTGAAGATGTTGTTTTCCCCACTAATAAGGCGCTCCAGTGGCAGCCGTGCCCATGATCATGGAGTCTGTCACGCCACTGACAGACGTCCTCCCAGCATGAAATTGTCTTGTTTACGCATGGACGCCCAGCAACCCTGCTCTTTCTCTCTCTCTCTCTTTCTCTCTCTCTCCACACACACACATACACACACAAACACTAGATCAACTCTCAGGCTGGTGTTAATGTAACATATTTTCAGCATATTTTCATTCGGTCTCACACCAGCACACCACCTGCTCTTCATACTGTATTTCACAATCATATTCCACTCTAATATTTCACTGTCACATTCCCATAAAACACACACACACACACATACGCATATGTATACACACACACATACAATATCCATCCCCCTTCTCTGCTATCCCATACAGTAATTGCAGTAATTTTCTAAGTAGTTCCTCATAGTCCTCTATCCTTCACTCTCTCTTTCTTTCTCTTTCTCTCTTCTTCTCTCCCTCTCCCTCTCGCTCTCTCGTTAAACTCTCCGCCTTCCTGCTGCAGTGTCTGTGGCTTCCTGGAGTCCAGGCCTGCTGTTCCGTGTGTCAGGTGCTGCTTGCATGCAGCCTTCATGGGGTTTGTGACTCCACACCCTCCCTGAGCGTACGCTCTGCTCCAGCTAGTCTGCAGGGATCATTGTCATTCTAACCTCAAGGCTTCCTCTCAGACCTCCTTTCTCTGTCTATCTTTCTTTCTCTTCTCTTGCTCTCTCTCTTGCTTTCTTTTTTTCTCCATGCCTCACCACCACAGTCATGACATGACTCCTTTTATCAGGAGATATCAGGAAGGCCCCTGAGACTCGCTGAAGATGGCTCTCTTACTCCCTCTCAGTCTTGTCCAGGCCCAAGGAGGGCTGCTCTTATCTCACTCTCCCCAGGTTGGGTCACTCCACAGGCCTGAGCTGGCCATCTCTGCTCCCCCCCCCCACACACACAAGCATACTTTACTCTTGGGATTTAGATATGAGGCAAAGAGTGCATCAAGTGGCCAGGGCAGGTCTTTGGGCAGGTCTTTGTGGCTGCCTGGTGCTTTGACAGAGGTTAATGTTGACTTGGAGAGTGGCAAGATGACTTTTTGGGAATCCCAGCACTGAGCAAGGTTATGGGGCACAGCCCTCATCAGACTCGACAGGGAAAGGGGCCTCACTGGTGCAGCACCACAGTCACACAGCACAGAGAAGCTCTTTTGAGAAACAGACAAATGTAGGAAAGGACCACACAAGGACCCTAAATTCTAAATCAGTTCTGTCCTAACCTACCAACCTGTACTTTGATCATTGACATTAACTGGAGCAGTCACTCAGACTACCATATTGCCTCTCCAGGAAGCTTCCCCCCCAGGCACCATTCACCTCCTAATGTGGACCTTCCTGATGTCTGTCCCTTGAGCAGTAGTGTATTCATTTATTTATTCACTGTAAAGACGAGGCTGCTCGGGACTCCTGGTTCTTGCAGGACTAAGTGCCTGTTTACTCGAAGGTCGCAGAGACCGTGTCCTTGTCTCGGCCCTCTCTGTGGGAAGACCGCAGTGTGTTCGGTGCCCGGTGCCAAGGGGCTGAGTGCAGTGCCAGTTGCCTACCCACTTGGCACCGGTCACGCTTTGGGCAAAGCAGTGAAGCTAGAGAGAGAGAGAGAGAGAGAGAGACAGAGCATTATTAGTTGCTTAAGGGGTTTCTGAATGGTCTCTGGGCTCTTTGGTAGAGCTGGTGAAGGCCACTGGTGGTGTTTTTAATGTGCTGTCTATGGAGTATAGAGCTGTCAGTGTGAAATAGTCCCCTGCTGCATCCTCCATGTCTGTTTGTCTAGTTGTGTTTGTTTGTTTGTTTTTTTTGTTTAGTTTTATTTTTTTGTGTCAATGCACTTCTTATTTTTCCCCCAGTTAACATCCTCACCTTGCTTATCTCACTTTAGCAACATGTGTTGTCCTGGTGGCGTATGCGGTGGGGCGGATGATCATGGGCCTGCCCCAGCGGGTGCCAGACATGCCCGCATGCCTGCATGCTCGTGCCGACTTGAGTGTGCCACCCCGGTGCCAAGCCGCATGGGATCGGTGGCACCACCCCGGTGCCATGCCCGCATGCCTGCATGCGCGTGCCGACTCGAGTTTGCCACCCCGGTGCCAAGCCGCATGGGATCGGTGAGCAGGGAAGAGCAGAGCAAGGGGCGCTTTTGAAACACGCTGGTCCAAAATTGATGGGATTCGTGATGTCAGCTTGTGATCGTGCTCAGTGAGCTTTTTGTCATTGGCAGTTCTTTTGACTCCGAGAGAGAGAGAGAAGGAGAGAGAAAGGGGAGGCAGAGAGGACTGGAGTGTGACCCATTCAAATGCTCCCTCCTGGCCCAGTGTGTGTGTGTGTCACCAGCCTGAATGAGTTTACACAGCAAATTACAAACTGTGGATCTGTCTCCATTTTTGTATGGAGTTTTTTTGTGTTTTTTTTTTCATTTTGTTAGTCACAGAGAAAAAATAGATATTTTTTTGCCTCAAGAGAAAATCCAGGTAATGGAAGAGAGCTTGCATTATCATGTGTTTTTGTGCTATACAGGAATCCTGTGCAAACAGAAAATGAACTTGATGTGTTGACAACGTGTGTGGGAGCATAGGAATGGAACGCAGTTAAGAAGCTCTATTAATAGGTCACCTGTGTTAGTGCCCACGTCTGTCTCATAATTACAGTCTGTTCATACTTGGTGAGAATGCACTATTTCCACCGAGCACTCAGCCACAGTTGGAACTTCATTGTCCAACAAGCGGAAGAAAGCAGCTTGTGTTTTTCCTTGAATAAGCACAGGCTGGTTTCTGACTCACATTTTTCGATCTTACTGGAGAAAGTAAAAGCTTACTGAGAGGCGCGAACGCTCAACAACTTCCGTGTTCTGATTTCACAGACCCAGGCAGGCAGGAATGCCCCTTTATGCAGACAGGAACTGTTGCCTTTTGCCTTGCCACTCTTGGTCAGTGTTTAAGGATTTTTGGAAGGATCTTACTTTTCCCAGCGCCCATATGTACATAGTCTGATGCCGTTCTGTCAGCCCAAACAGTCTCATCTGATTGGCTGCAGCATGGCTGCTGAAACCCCTCATCAGAGAACAAAGGGGCAGTGTGTCCTTGGCGCACAGACATGCTCTGCAATTCCAATCCCTCAATCTCGGAAGGGCATCCAGTCGCTAACCCAAGTTTAATCAGATAATGATATGCCATCAAGGCACATCAAAGCCTCCATGTGGGCTCTGCTCGCCCCCCAACACGGAAATGAATTTATGGGACAAATTTGATTCATTATGGCTCCGTTTCAGAAAAGGAGCCGACTTCAGAGCGGCTCCCATGTATCAGGTGTTTTTCTTCTTTGTGAAAGCAAGGTCACTTTGATGGACACATAGATGCTTGAAAGAGAGGTGAGGGCACAACAGGGCTGCAGCTTTAGCAGCCAATGAAATCGATAGCTGGATGAAGCTGAGAGGGAAGCCCGCCCACAGGGATCTTAAAAGAGAAATTCTGTGTGAATAGATCCATAGTCCTGTTGTTCGAGATCAGCAAGTGCTGTCGGTATGAAAAAGAAAGAAAATTTGATACAACGTCGACCAAAAAGTGAACTGGCAGCTAATGCTAATTGGAGTGACCTCATACAAAAGGGCTATGGATTATATCACCAAATTTTCCCTTTAAGTATTATACAGTAACCTTTCTCAGGTCCCTGGCCACTCTCAGTTGATTCACTGCAGAGCTGGCTCTTGATGGAGGTGAGTTGAACAGAGTGAGAGAGCTGTTTCTCAGGGTTGGGTTGAAGGACACCTCCATGATTGGGAGAGCTCCCGTGGGGCCGTTAGGGAGTCTGGCTGGACTTGTTGAGCGAGCTGCAGCCCAGGGGGTGAGAAGCAGGCTTTAGAGCCTTTCCTCCAGGCTCGTCCTGTCGTGGAAAGCCCAGGGCTCCCTGCTGGCTCCAGCTCTGGGTTGAAAAGCAAGAGAGAGAGCCAGATAAAGGTCACCCCCAGGAGGGGATGGGTGTTTGATGGAGGACAGACATGGCTCAATCCTGCACGGAAGCTGGAGACTGACCAATTGTTTAAATTGATCTCTATTTAATGCTGTAACAGTCCAAGGATGGATTCTCAGAGAGGTGTATTGTAAGCCAAAAAAAAGCTAATTATACCAACTGAGATGTGTCCATTTGAGCAAAAGATCTCAACCTTGAGAGGCCACACAGCTGTGCACTTTTGTGTGTGTGTCTGACTGAACAGAAGGCCTCTGTATAAGCAAAAGCTCTCCATCCCTCTCTCCCTTCCTTTCCGACCCCCTATCGAGATGTGGCAGAGTTGCGTTCTTTTTGCGTCATTCTCTCTGTCACATGGCGGAACCTTCCAGAAGATTACCATGCTTCATCTTCTTGTTTCCGCCCCCTCATGCTTAAAGGCTGTTGTTCCTTTAGATGAACCGAAAGCCCCCAGGTCCTTAATAATGGATACCGCTTTCCCTATGTGGAACCTGATGGCAGATCGAGTAGGTGCTTGTGTGTTTGTGTTTTGTGTGTGTGTGTGTGTGTGTGCGATTGTTGCCTAGCAACTCTGCATCAGTGTTTTTTCGTGTCATTGTGTTGGCTTTCATCATCCTTTTGTGCCAGTTTAAGTATGAATTTAACATTTTGGATTCCTTAATAACCCTTCATTTGTCTCCTCTGCATTAAAAAGAGAAGAGAAGGACACTGCACACCTGTCAGAATTGTCAAAGTAGACGTGAAAAGTCAATGATTGAAAAATGAATTCTTTATTCGCTTGCTCCGACAGGTCTATAATGGTGTGGCCTAGTTTACACTAATGGATTCTGTACCTCGTAGATCAATAATCATATTCTGCCTTTGCGTGACAACGTGCTATAATCTGCCGTGTTCTCTGAGCATATAAGGGAAATTTCAAACAGCACCTCTTTCAAGATAAACTCTACACTTTTGTAAGTTTCTAGATTATTCTACTTACTGTGGTATCCTATCATACGTTTCTTACACTGCAGTGCACTTATATATGAAACCTTATTCGTATCAATCAAAAAAATTTACGAGTGCATCTAATGTGATTGATCAAGTCACAGATGCATGACAACATTCATCTTATCCGGCAAATGTTAATGTGTTGTTAAGTGCACTTGTGAGCTGTATCATTTGGCCAGGCTCCAGGAGCTCTTTCCCATTCAAAGAGCCTGATTCATCTCCTGCATCTATGGCGAGCTAGAGCTTTTGTCTAGCTGCTTCATTTGTGAGGGAATTCATTAATGCCAGAACTGAAGCTTACACTGATTATCAGGAGGCGGGAGGCTCTCGGCACAATAAATGACCAGAGGAGTGCTTGACAAGTGCTTGAAGAAGGTACACACGCGCACACACACACATTCTTCTTCATACAGTGCATACACCAATCACAGACATACACTCTCACACTAAATTAATAAAGACATATTGTCTTAAAACACAGTGGTTGTATCTTGTATTTCTTTACTATACCATATTTGATACTCACTCTGTATCTTTGATAAATGAATCTGTGCCGTCCACAGGGTTAAATCTGAATCCATTTTCAGGGAGTCCACTTAACTACTCCGAAGTGTGTCGCAATCTCTGAGACTATTGATGGGCCAAACTCAGATAATTAATCTTCCCTTTCCTAATGGTCACTGTGGGCAGCCTAGCATGGTGTATCTATTGGACAGGACATCTCAGGCATCTGTGGCTCCAGTCCGCACCGATAGCGATTCCACATTAGCCAGGGGAGGAAGTGACAGGTTAATGTGATGGACCGTCTCTGGATCTATCACATTCCTTCTGGACTTGGCGTTATGGTCTGGAGCAGTTCTTATTGGTCATATCAGACCGGCTCTTTCATATTTATTTTTTTGTGAATCACTGTGATCGCTGGAGTTTGTTCTTGTGTGTGCTGTGTTTGTGTGCGTGTGTGTGTGTATGGAAGTGCATGTAAATATGTGTGTGTGCACGTGTGTGTGCTCGGTGCAGGTGCCAAGTGATGAGGGGAAAAAGGTGCCTCAGTCTTGCGTGTGAGATGGTGAGATTGACAGGCGTGTTAGGGAGGTGTCAAGCGCCAAGGTGTGTTTGCATGTGAGCCTGTCATGGTTGCCTTGTGTTATTCGCCTGAGTGATATGATTTGCTGTTGACTGAAATCCTCTTTAAAACAGCCTGTAGCCTGGGGCCTTGTTTACATCGGAGGTGGCCAATTTTATCCCTGCTGAGATGCAAGGACCCAGACATTGATGGTTGCTCAGATCTGTGTGGCGTTTCAATGCATCTGGTGTGTGTGTGTGTGTGTGTGTGTTTCTCTTTAGTTCTTTATTACTAGAGTAATAAAGAATGAAGTTTTTCACATGACTGAAGAATATTGTCAATAACAGCCATCTTGCTGATATTTAAATCAGTTAATGTAGCAAAGGGAATTCTTAATATAAGCTTCTGACTAAATTCTTTTTCCTTTTTTCTCTTTCCCCTCCCCTCTTAATCTTCCCTTTTCTGCCACCACTTTTTTTTTCTTTTTTATTCTGTATCCCCCCTGTATTCCCCTCTCCCTCCCATCTATCATTCTTCCTCACATCCCTCTCTCCCTCTCTCTCTCCCTATCTCTCTCTCACCCTTATTCTCTTTCCTTCTCCGTCTATGTCAATCTTTCTGTCTATCTCTCCCCTCCATCTCTCTTCCTTCTTGTGGTGCTGCAGCTGGTGGGCGGTGAGTTTGACCTGGAGATGAACTTCATCATCCAGGATGCGGAGAGCATCGGCTGCATGGTGGAGCTGCTGGAGCACTGTGACGTGACGTGCCAGGCGGAGATCTGGAGCATGTTCACCGCCATCCTGCGCAAGAGTGTACGCAACCTGCAGACCAGCACCGAGGTGGGCCTCATCCAGCAGGTGCTCAACAAGATGAGCTCTGTAGACGACATGATTGCAGGTAAGACCTACGTGTGTGTGTGTGTAGTTTTATGTTTTTTAGAAACACAAATGCATATACACACATTTGCGAGTATGGCGCGTGTGTCTGTGTATGTGTTTTGTATTTATGACACACACATTTACCAGTAAGCTTTAATGCTGTGTTTATGTCTCTCTGTGTGTATTTACATGTATAAGACATACAGGCACACACACGTAATTGCCAATAACATTTGTTGATGTATTTTACTTAAGTAAGATACTTTGGCATTCATTGTCTGTCAGGCCTTTATCCTTGTGTCTTATGCATGCTCTCCCAGGGTCAGGGAAACTGGGTTTCCATTTCCATGGGTTCAGCATGCTGAGTTAATGGTCAATATGTCTCCGTAATTAGGTGCACCGAACTGTGCCATTCATTTAATGCGTTGCTAATGTGCAAAATTGTCCTGGCGAGCATATTTCCTAAAAGGCTCGCCTCTGTGTCCTTTTGTCAGATCTACTTAGCGGAGCCTTGTTCCAGCGTTAATCCGCCCTATTAGTCCTCGTAGGTCTTTGGCTTTCATCTGTTCTAAAGGATGTATATGAAAGTATGTGTTTGAAAGAATTGGAGTATGGCATTTCTGATAAAGCACTATGTCTTCTTTAAAAGTGTCTTTTATACCCAAAGCTCACTAGCTTGTAGGATCACAAAGCGATTGTCCTTCTTTTTAAACCGGCGCTAACTCTTCCAATAGATTTAGACGCCTAGCCTTTCTGTTTGCAAGCATTAGCACTTCATCTGATGGTTTAAACAGAGGAAGCTGTTTGTCTGGCCCGTAGCTACCTTGTCTGTATTCTTCTCTAACCCCCCACCCCCACCCTCGGTGCCAAGAGTGTTTGTGTGTCGCTCTCATTAGCCTCCATGTTGCTTTGTGAAGAGAGATCAATGCTGAACTGTTGTTGCATATAACTGATGAGTGTTCATATTTGGCTGGAGAGAGGCCTCTCCTGAGACAGATGAGTCTGCTTACGCCGGGCTGCAGAGAAAGACCGGGTTTAGGGGGGGAGGGAGAGAGAGAGACAGAGAGGAAGCGGCAAGGAGAAGTGATTGTCTAGGGATCACTCTGTGTCAGATCTCTCTTTCTCTCTCTCTCTTTCTCTCTTTCTTTCTCTTGTGCTTGTTCATGCCCTTGCTGAGTTTGTCCGTCTCCTCATGAATCGGCAGACCTTGGACTGACATTTTGCTGAGTCACTGTGTTCTTCATGCCTTTCTTCTCCTTCTTTGTGCCTTCCCTTCTGTCTATCGCACTTTCTTCTTCTCTGTATCTCTCTCTTTCTCTCTCAGACTTATTAGTGGACATGCTGGGTGTTCTGGCCAGCTACAGCATCACAGTAAAGGAGCTAAAGTATCTCTTCAGTATGCTCAGAGGAGACAATGGAATCTGGGTGAGTAAGCACAAATGTAGTGTGTGTGTTTGTGTGTGTGTGTGTGTGTGTGTGTGTGTGTGTGTGTGTGAAAACCCAGCTGCTGATGGCTTTAGCCAGTGCCCACTTCCAAGCCTGACCCACCCAGGCAACGATCTCCTGTCTGCGGGATCTCTCCCCAGGGTCCGATCCATTTGGGGGTTGCCTCACGATCAATCCTCCCCTCCCAGTGGTGGGAGTGGCCACTGCTGACAGACAGGTCATTGATCCACAGCGCTTGCTGCAGTTGGGATAATGTCATTAAGTAGCTCTCCTCTTTGGCACAGCTGCAGAGTCCTTGGCTTGTGGTTTCATGAAATGCGAACCATCCTATTTGTGAATGTCTCCTAGCAAATGACTTCCAAAGACGTCCAATCACAAGATATTGCACAAGATACTGACATAAGTTTGTAGCAGTCCAGTAGCAAGTGGTATACACAGCACTACATATGGGAACCCCATCATATCATGATTACCATGGCCTAGTGATATGATAGTGTTCCTTTTTAACAGCTAAAATTATTGTATATTTCAGTCACTGAATTCAAACCGTAGGTTTATTAAGCCCTTTTATTTTAAGGGATACTAATTATCACTGATCTCTGTGCCCCCCCCCCACTCTTCCCCGCTGCAGCCCAGGCATGCCATCAAGCTGCTGTCAGTGTTGAATCAGATGCCCCAGAGGCATGGCCCAGATACCTTCTTCAACTTCCCTGGACGCAGCGCAGCGGTAAGCCTCACCAACCAGCCTGTGCCTCCTCTCTTCACTTCCCTGCTTTGGGCCGAGCCAAGCAGAGCCGAACTGAAAAGGGCTCGTCTGGACTGAACTGAACTGCTTGCTCAGGCCCTTTCCCTCTCTCTCAACCCGTTCACACACCCTCATCCTCAGTACACACACCCTAGCTTAAACATGAGAATGAGAATAACACCCTAATGCAGTCTCCATTTCAACGATCTACATGCTGTAATGATGAAATTCCATTTGTATACAGTGGCCCAAATGGTGAATGGAGCATAAATTTGATTCTGAATTATTCATGTTGTCATAACAAACTGTTTAGCTTCCCTTTTTAGGTGACCGAATAACAGAGACGCTCATGTGGCGACCAAAGGTTGAAATGAATCATATCATTATCACATCATTTGGTTTTGACCGGCTCTTTTATTGTCTCCTAATTGAATTATGAAAATCAGACGATTGAAATCAACCTCTTGTCTGTTCCTCACAGGCCATCGCCTTGCCACCAATTGCTAAGTGGCCTTATCAGAATGGCTTCACTCTCAACACTTGGTTTCGCATGGACCCGCTTAATAACATCAACATGGACAAGGACAAGCCGTATCTCTACTGGTGAGTCAGGACCCTTTGGCGTCTCCCTGTGGTGATGAACAAATGCACAGCACAGGTTTAATCTCGAACCCTGACCTGTCCTGGTTTAATGCAGATTTGGCTCAGCCGTGAAGACAAAGATTACCAGATTACTGGTGCTCAGTTAGCGAGGCCGTTTAATTCATTAACTGCTTACCTAATCTATGGCCTGCTGCGTTGTTGGCTCATTTGTGAACTGGATTGAGAGTATAAGATAGATTTTCTCTGTTTTACTCTGTGCATTCCCCTTTACTGTCAATTTCTGCCTTCTTTTGCCTTTATTTGCCATGAATGCCTTTAGTTTTTTTCAGTTTTTTAATCTTTACTACTAATGCCTTTTTCACTGATGAAGCCAACACCATTAGGAGGTGGGGGGATGGTGGTGGTTAGAAATGCTAGATGGGGGTCAAGGAATAAAATGGCCAGAGCCCAAAACTGTCCCATGTGTTTCTCAAAAGCAATGTTTATTGGCTGTGGAATGACATTGTTCCATAGGTCAGTCTATGTCTAAATCATTATATTTTTGCTTTGGCGTCTGCAGTAAATTACACCTGCAGTTATTGCCTTTCTCTATACATCTATCTCCCCTCATCAACCAGGGGCCTGCGTCAGTGCAACCTCAGAAACAGTGTTAATGGTAAGGTCACTTCGAGAGGTTGTTCAGCTCTAAATGGAGCCGTACGCTGAGTCAGAACTCTACCTTACATAAGAGTTAGATTCATGGGTCTCTTTTTATTTAGGTTTTTGCTGTCAGGTAAAGGTTGGATTTTCCTGCATTCGTTTGGTCCTAATCGTTTAGTATTATTCAGTCTCCACAATCTCTCTCCTACAGACTCTACGTGCAATTAGTCATAACTACAGACAGAAAAATGAGGCGGTGACTCACCATTGTTCCTGCGTACGTTCCAGAAGCCCTGTCAGCGGTTGTGCATGTCTTCCACGGATTAAAAATGATTGACATCGTGTGATTGATCCTAAGTGTCTGTGCTAAATTTGAACAGCTAATTAGCAAAAGCACTCATAGCCTGCAATAAGGAAGGTGCTCAAAACAGTGACAGGTAGATCTTGCGTTACGCCTCTCAGAAAGTTACCATGGCTGTGGGTAAATGCCAACTATCAGCATTCCAGATCCAAGTGCTATTGCCTCTGAGTTGCAGATCCAAGTGCTGTTGCCGCTGCCACACAGAAACACTTGTGATGTTACTCAGACCGATAAAACCCAGACAAACACAACACACCTCAGTCTTTAGTGATTCAAATCTGGCAGGGCAATTCACTACTTGTATTTTCCTGTCATTACATGAGAGCCTTTTCACAGTGAAATTAGAGGCACTATGCAGTGATAGTGGGGCAGTCTAATATGTCTGCTGTGCATCTCCTCTCAACCCACAAGAGATTACTTGTGTCAGAACCCCTCTAAAATTAGGTTCTCATGGGCAGAGCAATCCGCACAGCTCCAAATTATAGCCAGATCTCATTGGAAGTGCTCTCCTCCCTCTGACATTTTTTATTATTTTATTATTTTTTATTTTTTATTTTCTCAGCTGGATGACTGCTGCACATAGACACTAGAGAGTCTGAAGCAGTGCAGTGAGTCAAGTAGTGCATCAGGGGAAGTGCTTGTTAGTGGATGAGAATGAATGGTGCCAAACAACAACAAGTCTACCGGAGAGCTAATGATCATGTGACATCCAGACACACCGAGAATCAGCTTCGGCTCAGTGGGTTAAAGCAACATACAATGGCGCACCAGAACACTTCCAGAGGCCCACCCCCCACCTTTACGTGTTTGTAGTGGGCTGCAGGTGGTAACCGTGGTGAATTGCGTCAACATATTCATTTTAGCCGAGTAAAGAAAAGAAAAATCTTTTCATGGAAGTCTGACTTTTTTGTGAGCTCTATGTGTTGTTGTTGTTGTTGATGGTGGTGGTGGTGTGTATGTGTTTTTTCTGTGGTTTTGTGAATAGACCTTCAGACCCTGGGAGTGTTGCTGAGTAATTTTATTTCCGTCCGAGTCTGCCTTGGTAATCTTCAAACACACTTAGCTCCATTCAGGAGTCTGGAGCAGATTGCTGGGCCAGACAAACATGTAAATACTTAAATGTCATCAAAATCATTAATGGTTTAAACAGATTTTTTTTTTTTTCATCCAGGCTCCACAGTGAAGCCTCATTATGTCTGACCTTTACTTTAATCATTCTCTCCCTTGTTCCAAACCCCTGGACTGTGCCATGGTCTCTTGAAGGAGGGGGGACAAAAAGGACAAACACTGTGTGTGTGTGTGTGTGTGTGAGAGAGAGAGAGAGTATTTTCTCTTTTGCTACTGTGGCTGGATTTTAATAGCCTGCAGAAGTTACTAATACTCATTGTGTTCAGAGATTAATGATGTCAGCGGGCAACCTGAAGCTGTAAATGATGGCATCCTCTTGCACTGAGACTGAGAGGCCCAACAGTCCTTCATGAGTTAGCTGTCTCATGCCATAGCTGATGAGGCGATTCCAAAGATATCACAATAACATCTATTGGCCTTCTCAGTATTGGGCTGCAGGTGGATGAAATTGGCTTCTTATGGTTCCTTTAAGCCTCAAACCCACACTGTTTCTGCTTGGAAAGAACCTTTTGTAGAACCTTTAATAGAACCTTTTGTAGAACCTTTTTGTAGCGTCCTTTTTCCCACTGTGGCTTTCAGACGGGCTCCAGAGTGGGCCGAACAGCCAGCACCAGCCTGCCTGTGTGTGTGTGTGTGTGTGTGTGTGTGTGTGTGTGTGTGTGTCTCCATCCGTTCCAATTTGACCCAGCCCAAAAAACACTGACCATGCAAAAACAACTCAAGAAATAGGGGAAAAACGACTGCCACCACCTCTGGTTAACTCAGCACTGTGGCACTAGATGGCACCACGGAGAGAGAGATGGAGAGAGAGAAAGAAAGAAAGAAAGAAAGAGGGACCCCGGCCTCGGGTGGGTGTCTTGGCCCAGATAACCTGTCTTATCAGCCTGCCTCCAGCCACTCCTGCCAGCCACTGTGCCAGGGGCGATACTGACCCTCCGTGTCTGTTCCCATGCCAGCCATGAAGCCTTGCCACGCAGCAATCAGGGGATTCCACGCCATGCCAGGCCTCACCAGTGGTGACTCATGCCACCAAAAAAAAAAAAAAACATGGATTGTGAATCATGCAAAGCCAACCCCAGTGCCGAAAAAGTGGCTGCGGTTTGTTCCTGGGTCGCTGGTGATTCAGAAACGAGCTGCAATGGCCTCGTCTCCAGACGGACACGTAGTGCAAATTTAGCTCAAACTTGCTCTGGGTTTACCCAGGCTAACGCCATTGTCTTGTCATGTCTGAATCTGTGTCCTCACATCCTTCCTCTGTGCTCATCTGTTCCCAGTTTCCGGACAAGCAAGGGGATTGGCTACTCAGCGCACTTTGTGGGCAACTGCTTGATAGTGACATCGCTGAAGTCCAAGGGCAAAGGTTTTCAGCACTGTGTCAAGTATGACTTCCAGCCTCGGAAGGTGAGTAGACCACAGAACAAGGCATTTTCCATGGCCTGCCACCATTCTGTTGTCAGATTGAAGATCTGTCTCTTACTCACTGACAAACTAACTGCTGGAAGCAAAGCAGCAGAGTGAGTAAAAGCTTAGCTCATGCATTTTGTTTTCTGGATGTGTAAGTGAAGTAGTTTATAGTCTCCTTTGAATGTTGTTATGGAAGTTAGAAGCTGAAACACCTGAATTGTTTTTGGATGCCCTTCAGCAGTTTGGTGTTTTGTGTGTGTGTGTGTACATGTGTGCGTGTTTGCGCATATTTGTGTGTGAGTGTGCATGTCTGTGAGCGTGTGTGTGTGTCTTGCGTGCCTGTTTGTGCGTGAACCAGCATGTGTGAGTCAGAGAGGATGTGTTTTAACGCCCTTAGTTTAACAAGACACCTTGAAACAAGGCCAAAAGTAACATGTCCAGGTATCTGGCTCAGTGGTGGAGAAGCATTGCTAATGAGCGTGCTTGTGATAGTCTGGTGAGCGGGGCCTGAAGGGGCAGGCAGGCAGGCTGTGGTGCCATACACCAGGCACTTCACGCTCCAGCACCTCTGTGTGTGGCCTGTGGGGGGCAGCAGCTGGACACACTCCCCCTCCCCCTTCACCCTCCTGTTGGTTAGCCCTCTCTCTTTCTCTATCTGTCTACTATCTATCTATATATTTATATGTCTGTCTGTCTATCTGTCTATATATCTATCTATGTATCTGTCTTTCCATTTATCTGTCTGTCTATCTGTCTATCTATCTTATACTTTTCTCTACCTCCTCTCTTAGTTTCTCTGTCTTTTTCTCTGTCCCCTCTCCCTCTCTCTGCCACTCCTCCTCTCCATCAGAGGCATTATCCGTCACACACCTGTCCACCTGTCTTGTTAGCCCTTGAAGCAGAGAGAACACAGGGGAGTGAAGGCTGCTGTGAGGCAGTATTAAGCAGTAAGGGAGAGATGGAGAGCTGTGGGACGGGCCTCATCTGAATGATACACTCACACACACACACACACACACACACACACCACACACACATGTACAAACACACACAAATACACACCATCCTCAGTCACCGTTTTGCATGCTACGGTGCCTGTGTCCCCTCTGCCTATACACACACACACACACACACAAAGGCATAAACACACTAACACCTAGCTTCTCAGCAGGCTTTGTCCCTCCTGCAGATGACAGGAAATGACAAAGCAAAAGGAGATGGGATGTGTTTAGCCGTTAAAATAGACTTGAGTGATGAAGAGGAGGGTCTGGTGTGCGTGTGTGTGTGTGTGTGTGTACTGAAGTGTAGTGTATGAAGAGGAAGGGGGATGAGAGTTAGGTGTTCTAGAATTTGGCCGTGCCAATTAAAATGCCCACTGTGCCCCTGTGCCTCCAGCATTCTGGCAGCACCCCCCGCTGGTGCCTCCTTCTCTTATCCTTCTGTGTGCCCCCCTCCCGTTACACACACACACACACACACACACACACACACACACACACACACACACACACACACACACTCCCTTGCTGCCCCCCTGCCAGACTGGGGCTGGAATGTGTGCCCTGCCTCAGTGTGAACTCCACTACTTCAGCAATTAGTGTCCAGCAGAAACAACTTCACTGTTTTCTCTTTCCTCTCTCTCTCTCTCTCTCTCTCTCTCTCACTCTCAGTCACTCTCTCGGTCACTCTCTTTCTTTCTTTCTTTCTTACTTTCTCTCTTTCTCTCTCATCATGCTGCTTGTTGCAGTAGGCTATTGCCACATAATGGTCTTTTTGACTTGTCCAAGGCCTTCTAATGGTCTAAGGGGAGTTTAAAAGTCTAAAGTCTTTTCCCTTTCATGCTTTCTTCTATCTGTCTTTCTCTCCCCCTCTCTTCCCCTTCTGCCTCTCCTCATCTCTTTCCTCTATCTGTCTTTCTCTCCCCTTCTCTCTTCCCCTTCTGCCTCTCCTCATCTCTTTCCTCTATCTGTCTTTCTTTTCCCCTCTTTTCTCCCTCTGCCTCTCCCCACCTCTTTGCTCTGCTGCCACACAGGGAGGGCAATGCAAAGGTTGACACAGCGTTCTACTGTAATGTGAGGGGGTACCTATTCTCATACCTACCTACAGAGTCAAGAATACACCTGCACTACAGTCAAGAATACACCTGCATTTCAGGCGCTATTCTGCAGGGATACGCTGAGCTGTTCTGTAGGAGAAAAGTGGAAAGCAAGCAAAATCAGAAAACTGATTCACACAACAGTGTGTGAGCCATTTTAAGATGTAGTAATGTTTTTTATTCTAAATTGCGTTTCAGGAGTTTCCATTACACCAGCCCTTTTAGGTCCTTCATCCACCTTCAATCACTTAACAATTTAATTTCTCTGCACTGTATTACACTATTGCACTTTCAACTTAAAATAGTGCAGTTTCTATGTTAGCAATATGCACCTTGTTAGTTCTTTCATTGTATTGTAGCTTGAATGTCATCCTCTTTGTTAAGTGGCTTTGGATAAAGCGTCTGCTAAATGCCTAAATGTAATGTAGTCACTTCTCTATTTGCTGCCACTGTCTTTCAGCACCAGTGATCACACCTTTAAAAATGTCATGTTGAGATGCATACTGCTATCCTGTATATTTTTAATTTTTTGGGGGGACGGGGGGGGCTGTCATTCACTAGTGTTTATTCATTCACTAGTACTTGTGCACAGATGTGAGTATGTGACTGTGCATTCTTATATATATATTCTTCTATATATGCACATAGAGAAGTGGCCTCACTGTAGTGAGTACCTCCACTGAATGTGATTTATTTTTCACTACAGTACCATGCCTGGATACCCTGCGCAGACAGAGGAGACTGTTTAAATACTAGAAATAGTGGCTGAGATCATTCAACTTAAGTGTTGACTTCAAAAGCGTCAAAGCCAAAGCATTACAAACACAATCAATCGTTAGCGATAAATTAAAGGCAGCCCTGTGGGTGCACCATGTGACAAGCCTAGACATTTAGCATAAATTGTCATATTATATATAGATAGATTGAACATTTTGAATCAATCCAGTTTAAGTTTTGATCCTCAGCACATACTTAAACCCCTGAGAAACTGACAGGTTGATTGAATTGAACTGTGATGCATTTAGTTTGGCCGCTGCCATGTTATGCTAGCCTGGCGAATGGAGACAGGATTTTCAGTGTCCCTGAGCCAAGATTTAGCAACGAGGCTAGCCCATGATGGGGCACATGAAATATTAACCACTTCTTATGACAAGGCTCATCATTTATGCTTAATGCATGGGCCTACTGCTGCTATTTGCTGAGTCACTATGGCCTGCCTGCCTAAATGGATAAGTGGATGAATGTCTACTGCTGCTATTCACTGAGTCAATATGGCCTGCCTGAATGGATGAATGAATGAATAAATGTCTACTGTCTACTGCCTGAATGAATGAATGAATGAATGAAGGTCTACTGTCTACTGCCTGAATGAATGAATGAATGAATGAATGAATGTCTACTGTCTACTGCCTGAATGAATGAATGAATGAATGAATGAATGTCTACTGCCTGAATGAATGAATGAATGAATGAATGAATGTCTACTGTCTACTGCCTGAATGAATGAATGAATGAATGATGACATTGCTCATTTCACAGCTAATGTAAAAAGATACCTACTTTAAACCTACTTTAAAGCAGTTTTTTATTTTTCTGGAAGTTTGAGCATTTGAGCGGTTTCATTTATTGTGTGTACTGTGTGTGCTCATAACTTCATAATTCATCAGGTTTACTGTCGTTTGAATGCACATGTTTATTAAATTAAATACTTATGAAGTGAAATAATAGTGGTGCAGTTGGCAAGACATTCATGCCATAAAACCGGCCCCTCCCTTCCCTGTCTCACTCTCTCTCTCCCACTTGTTTTTCTGATGCTCTGTCCTGTCCAATTCAAGGTGAAAAAAAGAAAACACTGACTATCTAGAATCAGTCTATGTATGATTGTATAAAGGCTTTCTGAGGTTGTGAATGACGTTTTCTTTGTGTTTTGTTTGTCTTGTCTCGTTCTGCAGTGGTACATGATCAGCATCGTCCACATCTACAACCGCTGGAGGAACAGCGAGATCCGCTGTTATGTCAATGGCCAGCTCGTTTCCTATGGCGACATGGCCTGGCATGTCAACACTAACGACGTGAGTAGAAGTGCACTGATTTCCCCTCTCCAACATGACTTCATGTGAAGGCCTCGTGTCTGTGTCCTTATGCATCCTCTGTTTGGCTGCAGTATTCCCCCTGAAGTGAATCTGATCCAAATGACTCTTAATTAGTCTGCCAGCCTCTGCCGCCAGTGGATGAATGGGTAACTGTGAGACATAGGCTTACGCTTTGAGTGCCCAGAGGAGTAGAAAAAGAGTAGAAAAGTGCTATATTGATGCAATCCATTTACCATGTTCAATATTCAAGTGGTAAATGGTTTCAGGTTAATTACTGCAGTGTTAAGAAATGATGTTATTTTTCTTCTTTCTCTCCTCCTCTGTGTGCTGCAGAGCTATGACAAATGCTTCCTGGGATCGTCCGAGACGGCCGACGCCAACCGAGTGTTCTGCGGTCAACTGGGTGCCGTCTACGTGTTCAGTGAAGCGCTCAACCCGGCACAGATCTTCGCCATCCACCAGCTGGGGCCTGGCTATAAGGTATGGGCCATGCCAACTACTAATCCAGTCCCCACCGACAGCCTCTCAGACCCCTCACATCCATCCCTATTACACCACCGCTACCGCCCTGACAGAGCCCGAGGCCCGGGAGGTGTCCGTCAAGTGTCACTGGCGTGAACTGCTCGCCACCTGTTCCACTCCACATGCATCCACCGAGGGTGGCGAGTGATCAGAATGGAAATGTGGAGTCGACGCGTGGGAGGGGGCGGCGTTTGGGGGGTGTCTGTTGTTGCCTGTTTGAACTACCATGGACATTTTTCCCTCCCTCTACCTAGGTTAGCCATGGGTAGTAGGTTGACCATGGGCAGAGTCGCCTAGCTTGACCATGGGTAGGAGATTTTGATCCCTCTGCCATGCGCAACCCCTGCTGGAAGTGCCTCCTGTCATGTGAGGGTGAGAGAGAGGGAGGAAGGGAGAGAGAGAGAGAGAGAGCGGCTGGTCATCCTTTCTGCTAAGTCACTGCACAGCCCACTAAGGGTCTCTCTGTCGTGCGGAGGCACAGTCAGTATTGGCCAGTGCACAGGCAGCGTGCCCAGACCCGGCACCGTCAAGTGAACCGTGCCCTGGAGCAGGAAGTGAGCAGGTTCCCTGTGGTGACTGGTGACATCTCTTCCTGTGGCCATTAGCATTCTATCCGAGACACCCCCATCCCCCCCTCCCCACACACACACACACAACCCCCTGTGCTGTGTCCAAGCAGACTGTTTCTGCTCGCCGATGGCTGTAAGGTTAGATGGTGGCTGGGTGTCGTGCAGTGCAGACTGCTGCTGATTGTCACTATCTTCATGTACTATTCTAGATCCTTCTGGAAGCTCAGGAAGGCCCACATTTGTATTGTATGTAGTGAAACACCAATGCCCTAGTTTAGTTTATGCCTTATTTGGGGTGAACAGGCCTTTGTTTTTGGGAGCTATTAGTCATGCATCTAACAGCTTGTATCATAAACTTTTACTCCATTGGATAATGGCATTGATTGTTTGTGTGCCTCTTGGGTTTCTGAAGATCTAGAGAGAGTTTGCTAAGGAGGCCGTTCCCAACCTCCGATAACAAGACTGAATGGGCCTTTAAAGCTCAGATGAGCAATAGAACTAGACAACTCATCAACTCTTTCCTTTTTATTCGCCTAACAATTGGACTCCTCTTTAATGACTAGAACACTTCTTTGTGGAGAAGCTGTCAACTGTTTGTGTGTGTCTGTGTGTATGTGTGTGTGTGTGTGTGTGTGTGTGTGTGTATCAGATACATGCATAGGTAAGGAGAAGCCTCACCAGAAAAATGCGAGGCATGTCTTCTCATCATTATTCCTGATAATGTGTTGATGGTGCTGATTTGCCTTCTTCTGTTAGGAAATAGTTGGTTCCTTTAATCCTGACGTTCCTACAATTTGACACAGTCAAACTTTATGCTTCTATTAGAGCCTTTCTGTCTCCAGATCTGTAAAAGATTGGAGTTCGTTGTCATAGCTTCATTTTGGTATTGATGCTTTCCCTTTAACATACTCTCAAACTCTCTGTTTTTTTTGTTTTT
>JAIFZK010000009.1:4092500-4097500 GCA_027481765.1 Tenualosa thibaudeaui | reverse complement strand
CTTTGTAAATTTTGTAATATTCAAAGTTCTGATTTGCTTCTTTTTAATTAACTTGTTCTTTTACTTTCAAGACTTACAAGTACGTTTAATTAGAGCTGACTAGTCATACTTATGTCCAGTAAATACTAGATACTTCAAGACTTACTTGATCTTCTTGGTTGGGTTGGTCATACTCTCTTCATTCACACACACACACACACACACACACACACACACACACAGTGCCATTCCATTTTTGGACACTTCACTTCGTTGGTTCAATTTGTTGTTCCTTGTTGGATAATGGGGAGATTGTGAAATTTGAAGACTTCCTGTTCTAGCAACAACAGCATCTTGCAGTATTCACTAAGAAATCGCACTGACAGAGAAACAAACAGCCCATCCTATCATGGCCACCAGATAGGAGGTCTATGTCTGCTCAGCACATCTTTTGAAGTGTGCCTGTCTTAGATCTCCAGTAAGGCATTATTATTGATAATGATGTTTGCAGGTTTGAGGTCAGAGTACTTAAATTACACAGAAGAGGTAATCATCTGCTGCTTCTGGTCTGATAGCTGGGCTAGTGAATTGCAGGTAGTGATTGTAGAGATGGGCTTAGAGATGGGTTTTAGAGCCTATTCTACTTTAGACATACTAGAAGGACCCTGTCTCTTTGTTTGTGTTCATTCAGATGATAGTGTGTGTGTGTGTGTGTGTGTGTGTGTGTGTGTGTGTGTGTGTGTGTGTGTGTGTGTGAGTGTGTGTATGTGTATGTGTGTGCTCATTGAATGCCATCTGGATGAGACTGTTATTTTGAGGACCAACTAGTGTGTTATTGTGTGTCTTGCCCTATCTATTTCTCCCCACAGCTTCTGAACACCTCAGTGCTCAGTGGCAGTGTCATTTGGAGCCTGGCTATTAAAGTGTCCTCTCTCCCTGTGTGTGTGTGTGTGTGTGTGTGTGTGTGTGTACGGTTGTACATGCGGTGTGTGTGTCTGTGTGTATGTGTGTGTGCAGGATGTCAAAGCCATCGTCACCCACTCCATCCACAGTGCCATCCACTCCATCGGAGGAATCCAGGTTCTCTTCCCTCTCTTCTCTCAGTTGGACTACAGGCAGCCCAACGACAACCCCGTGGAGACAACAGTTTGGTGAGATTTACAAAAAGACTCATCATAGATCATGTCTGGGTTCGTAAAGTATAGCAGTAAATAGGTGCAATTAATCAAATCAATCGATTTATCAAGATCATGCCTTCCAGAGATTGTTAGATAGATTGGCACAATTGAAATGTAAAAGTATTATTTTCAGAAGTGGACAATGTTGGCTTCATAAAGTAAATGCCCTGTTATGTATTTCTTCTGCCTGTGCACAGGTGATCACTCTAATTAGCCGATGCTAAAGAGGTTAGCTAAGGATCAGGTGGTTTTACACATTTGTTAGCTTGTTTGTTTGTTTTTTCAGTTAGATTGTATACAGTAAGAACATGAACATTTTTCAAAATTTAAATGGATAGTTTATGGATACTGTTTCCAAAATTATCGAGCAATCATGTGAGGTAATTGTAATTTCAATATTGATCAAATTGATTGTGATTTTTGCCCCCGTCAAACAGTAAATGCACAGACGTGCAGTCAGAAGTTCTAATTCTTCGCTAAGGAAATGCTTGAACTGGAGATAGCAGCCAAAACCTTTTGGACCAACATTGTTCAGTGGTCGCGTATGCGTCTTTTTTTATGGTGGAACAGTGTTGGATAGTGTTGGATAGTTGTATAGGGAGAGAGAATGGCCTGAAACAGGCTGAAACAGAGTTCTGAAGGAGGCAGTTTGCATTGCTAATGTTTCTGCACTGGTGTGCGTATGGAGATAGAGGTGCAATTTCTGAGAGAGAAACTTGTGTGTGTGTCGCTGGAGAAGCATCTGTGTGTTGACTCGTCTCATTGCGCCCTGTACCAACTGAAGCTCGTGTAATTGGCACAGGAGATGGCTGTGTTATGGAGTGGAGTGACCATGAATACTAATTTTGTCTGACTAGCCATGCTTGGCTGGGCCTCCTAGGTGGGGAGGAACAGCCTGCTGTTGTATCAGGCATTTCAAGGCAGAGAGCAGGGTTACAGATGATGAGAAAAGAGGTTTTAAGAATTCCAGACACACACACAGGCACACACACACACAAATACACAAACAGTGCCCACGCTCAAAGAGGAATATACACACTCAAAGAGAAACACACATGCAGACAGACACGCACCACACACACACACACACATACACACACACAGGCTCACACGCACGTATGCACTCACACCCAGTGTGCAAGCCTGGCACAACAAGCCTGACAACCCTTGAAGGCAGACATGATCAGACTAACAGTGTCCAGCAACGATGGTGACTCGGGGCCCGCAGGCACAATCAGCAGATTGCGGATGCACACTGCGAGGCCACTGCCCACTCGTACGGCATGTCACATGGTGCGCAGCACGCGCCGGGACTCTTGTCAGACCGCATGCACACGGCTCGCTGCTCTTTCCCTCACACATCTCCACTCTCTTTAGGGAGAACCACCGAAAAAAAGCCCTTCGATCATACAAAAGCCGTCCTCCTGCAGACTGACACGTAACAGCAGCTCTCGACATCTGCGACATCGCAAGTTTCCTTTTGAAGTCGGATGACAAATGTCTCCTCTCCTAACACTGCCACCTCCTACTGCAGTCTCCTATTGTGTCATGTCATATGATGGCAATCATTGCCCTGCAGGGAATGCCTCAGTAACCAGAGCTCAGAACCAATGATGACCTTGAGATATTACACCTTGGTAGATTGCTTGTCTTTAAACTCCAGTGTGAGTCTGCATGTTAGCCGCTTTATGTAACTGTGTCTCTCAGGCCCTGCTTAAGATATAATTTATCTAGGTCTGAAATGAAATTATGAAATGCACGCTACGCTGGCGGTGGAAGCATTGGACCGTGCTGCAGTTTTCAAATTGAACTAATGGGGAATATTGATTTGAGTAAATTTGGGACTAGCTTGTATTGTCCTCATTAATCTTGTCTAGACAAACATTTACACTGGGTGCTCTTTTGGCTGGATTCTGCTTAGGCAAAGTTTGCCTCTGCCGTCATCAGCCACTGACTAATGTGTGTGTGTGTGTCTTGCTGTGTGTGTGTGTGTGTGTGTGTGTGTGTGTGTGTGTGTGTGTGTGTCTGTCTCTGTGTGTGACACTGTGTGTGTGTTTGTTGCTGTGTGTGCGTGTGTATGTCTCTCTCTATGTCTGTGTGTGTGTGTGTGTGTGTGTGTGTGTGTGTGTTGTGAACTGCAGTGCTACTCTGCTGACCTTCCTGGTGGAGCTGCTGAAGAGTTCAGTGGCCATGCAGGAGCAGATGCTCGGGGGGAAGGGCTTCCTGGTGATCGGCTACTTGCTGGAGAAGGTATGATACACACACACACACACACACACACACACACACACACACACACACACACACACACACACACAGACCAGCACTGGCCCCCTCTCGTGATGGGTTACCTGCTGGATAAGCTAAGATGCCCACCTCTAACAAGTTCACACACACATCATGCCTGTACTCCTGCGTGCTCAGCTCTGGTAACCAATCTCTTAGCCTCAGGTGCCATACACACACATTCATCCAAAGTCATCAGTTTGCTTTTAAAGGTGCTAGGTGCAACTCGTCCATCATGCTCAATCACAGGATAAAATGCACACACACGCACACACACACACACACACACACACACACACACACACACACACACAGAGTAAGGGAAGAAAATTTCTCATATAAGATTATTACACCACAGTTCACCTTTCACCATTGAAGCAAGTTTATTGGCCACCTCTTTAATAGGCCATGGAAGGGAGAAGGACTTAGACCCGTCTGTACCAGCCTCCATGTGACACATGAGTGTAATCAGTCCAGTGAACACAGTCCACTTATTACATTGCTGTGCTGAACTGCACCACCCTGTAGCTTCCGTCTGTGAGGAGTTGAGGGAGCTCCTCTGTGAGGAGTGGAGGGAGCTCCTCTGTCAGTTTGAGGGAGCTCCTCTGTGAGGAGTGGAGGGAGCTCCTCTGTGAGTTTGAGGGAGCCCCTCTGTGACGAGTTGAGGGAGCTCCTCTGTGAGTTTGAGGGAGCCCCTCTGTGACGAGTTGAGGGAGCTCCTCTGTGAGTTTGAGGGAGCCCCTCTGTGAGGAGTTGAGGGAGCTCCTCTGTGAATTTGAGGGAGCCCCTCTGTGAGGAGTTGAGGGAGCTCCTTTGAGAGGCAGCTTTAGCTAGCGCTCCAGCAGCTGCTCTCATAGAGTCCCTCCTCTGCTGCTGCTGTGTGGCTGTGTGACTGTGTGTGTGTGTGGTTATGTGTGTGTGTGTGTTGCTGTGTGTGTGGTTATATTTGTGTGTGGTTGTGTGTGTGTATGGTTATATGTGTGTGTGGCTGTGTGTGTATGGTTATATGTGTGTGTGGTTGTGTGACTGTGTGGCTGTGTGACTGCATGTGTATGGCTGTGTGTGTGGTTATATGTGTGTGTGGTTGTGTGACTGCGTGTGTATGGCTGTGTGTGTGGTTGTGTGTGTGTGGTTGTGTGGCTGTGTTTGTGTAGTTATGTGTGTGTGTGTGGCTGTGTGACTGCATGTGTGTGGCTATGTGTGTGTGTGGCTGTGGGACTGCATGTGTGTGACTGTGTGTGTATGACTGCACGTGTGTGTGTGTGTGTGTGTGTGTGTGTGTGTGTGTGTGTGTGTGTGTGTGACTGGTTCTACACACACAAGGCTGGCTTTGCAAAACTGCCAGTTATACAGCATTAGTGACTGTCCCCGAGGTCTGGTCTGCGCCATCTGTTCGCTGTCTGTTTCTTGTCTCTCTTGTCACCCTCTCTCTCCGTTTCCCTGTCTCTCCATTTCCCTCCCTCTCTCTCTCTCTCTCTCACACACACACACACACACACACACACACACACACACACACACAAAATCACAAGCACATACATTCTTCAATCTCACCTT